>QLTV01003261.1:216471-228777 GCA_003457575.1 Thermophis baileyi
AGGTTACTAATAACCTATCAAATTGTACTAGGAAACAAATAAAGACAATATAAATTGAAGATACAAGCAACATTGTTATAGTAATAAGTGGGAAGCGATAGATACTAGTAAGGAAGGGAAGAATAATAGTAATACAGTCTTAGTAAATCATTTGACAGTGTTGTGGGAATTAGTTGTTAAGCAGAGTGATGGCATTCGGGGAAAAACTGTCCTTGTGTCTAGTTGTTCTGGTGTGCAGTGCCCTATAGTGTCGTTTTGAGGATAGAAGTTGAAACAATTTATGTCCAGGATGTGAGGGGTCTGTAGATATTTTCACAGCCCCCTTTTTGACTCATGCAGTATACAGATCCTCAATGGAAGGCAGGTTGGTAGCAATTGTTTTTTCTGCAGTTCTAATTATCCATTGAAGTCTGTGTTTGTCTTGTTTGGTTGCAGAGCCAAGTTAACCTCAAGTTAAAGAAGTGAAGAAGCAGCTTTTTAAAAACTCTGATTGGACAAAATTATTGTGCCACAGTTGGACTATTTCCAACTCTGGTGGAGATGTAGTATAAAAGCAAAAGAGGTATAGATTGCCATAGATTATGGGCCACTCCTCATGTAGTTCTCCTATTTTCAGAATCCCAGCTAGTTGGATAACCCCAACTAACATTGAGAGGAAAGCTCAGTGTTTTAGAAAGTAGCTATGCATGAAGACAAATAGAGAGACAGTGCAAAATAGTCTCTTGCATTAGATTGTTTCTTTAGCTTTAGCATCAGATCATAAGATATTTAGATTTTTAAATCTCAAATTAGACTCTTGATTCAATTTAGTAGCAACCTTAGTTACTTAATTCCCTTAGGTTATAATACTGTTCCTACTTACATGAGAGAAGCTTCCATTGAACTCTTTTATTTTATTTTATTTTATTTTATTTTATTTTATTTTATTTTTTTATAATATGACATACTAAAAGAATACAAAAGCAAATATTAGGGAAATTAGTAAAGGAAAAAGGGAAGTGGATAGTGGGCGAAAGCAAGGGGGAAAAGGAAAAAAAAAGGCATTGACTTCTGACAATTTATTAGTAAATGAGGGTAAGAACATATATACTATAGCTAAGTGTTTATTTTGCATTTTTTTAACTTAGTAGAAAATACATGTTCAAACCAGAACATTCAACTATTAACTCAAGTATACTTTTTATTGTAGTTTTATGACAGCAATTTTGTATATAGTAGCCAAATTAAAACAATAGTTTTAAGATATATGATTGAAATTGAGGTGCTTTAACTTTAACTCTTTAATGTTAGAAATAGTATATTTTCCTTCCTAATGTAAAACCTACAAGGATATTCTGTTTCTCTTAATAAATGGCTAAAAGGCGAATACTTCTTTCAAGGAACGAATGAGCAAGATCTGACCTTTTGATTTTAACTTGTTCTTGTCGTCTAGACCCAGCTGTGCGACTGGCGTTGTTCAAAAACAATGAAAATAAACATCCCCCCGTGAAACCACCAAAGAAGCCACAGATTACAAAAACTGGTTACTTTGAAGGTAGGCAAAGAAATTTCATTCTATTTATCTTTTGGTCAAATCTTCCAAAATTATAAAAGTCTTACCAATATTTTGATCAATTTTCTTAAAATACTTTGCTTTGATTAACAGGAAGAAAAGCTTTAATGCATACAATTTAAATCTGCTAATGATACAGGTATACGTGTACATAAAATGTTCAGGTGAAAATTTTAAATTGTAATGCCTCAGGAGACCCACTGAAGAGATAGCTTCATTCAAAATATATTTCCTTTATTTCTTGAAAGTTAGAAATACAGAGTGGAATTTAACACCATGAGCAAGTACACATATGTTATTTGTTAAAAGGATTGCTAGTTTGGAAAGGGTATGCCCTAGGAAGTGAAACAATTAGATTTTTTTTAAAGTTTTGTTAAACTGGAATATATCACCATCATGAAAAATCATAAGACATCTGAATATATGGTGTTTCCTGAGAAATTCTTCTTTTAGTCTCTAACTGATACAATGTTTATCACTATTAATACTAATCCTAGCATAATCTAGAAGAGAAAAAAATGACTTCTAATTGGCAACCATATGTGAAAGTGTTTTTGATGCTGTGGTAAGAACATATGACTAATTTATTTAAATAAACAATTTTTTTATATTGCATATTTTCTGGATTTAAATATTCTGCATCTGATAATGTATATCATAGGAAAAAATAAAATTATTCATATACTATTACAATATCACTGAACAGCTAATATTGCCTCATTTTAACAAATAAATCCCTGTTTTGTTGTGGAAAGATATTTCAGTTCCCCTGATCCTTGAACTGTAAATGAACTACTGTACAGTGGTTCGTTCACCTTTTCCCATGTATTTTTATATGAATATAACTGATCTCAATGTTATGGTAACAAAAAATATTTAACAAGGGCAATTGTTAGAACCTTGTTTTCTCCAAATGAAATATCAATCACATGGATGCATGTAATATGCAGGAAGATGAACAGATTCTAAGAACAATACAAGACGTAAAATGTCTTATACCAGTAGATAAAGAAAATATTTTACATTAAAAATGGTACCTACAGTTACATCTTTAATGAACAGGAAAAGTAGATATATGTCTGTCCCACATCACTCACCTAGTTATCATGACTAGAACATCCTAATTTTATTATTTTCTTTCCTAAAGTTAATTTTTCTTCTCTCATTTTTTTTCTTATCTTTTGTTTTACCTAGAGTAGAAGTTTAACACTTTGTCCATTGTTGCTATATATATTTTTAATTATGCAAACATTTTAAAGAACATTAAGCGGCTTTTTTATTATTTTATATTTTTTGCATTTCCTTTTGCTTTCAGCAGTTAGGAGGTAGATGGTGGCAAATAAGATGAGGACTTTCCATTTGTACACTGTATGATTGGTTAGTGCCTTCTATTGCTTGAGGCATTACAAATCCTTAAAACTCTTAATTATGTAGTACTAGTGTTACTTAACTATAGCTGATCTGCTTAGTTTTTAATTAGTTGAATCCAGAGTTAGACTTACAGTAACTCCAATTAAATAAGTGATGATTGTTAACTGTGACTTTGCCATTAATCTTGGAAGGGGTGTGTCTGTAAGCATGGCTTTTTCTGTTATGGATCTAATTATTGTGCATGTATCTTTATGTTGTATTGTTTTACATTGTCTGTAAGCTACTCTGGCAGCTCTTTGTGTACCTTTTAAAACAAATTGATGGATAAACTACATATTTTTTTAAAAAGTTCAAGTTTAATGAATTGAAAGAATGCAGAAAAAAGGCTCTATTATAAAAGGACATATTGGAAATACAATATATTTATATTTACAATATATGCATAGCCCTTTCAAGGATTTTTTTTTTATTTAGTGGGAAGGATCAGAGATTATTTGGTACATAATCCTAAATGTTAAATAAATATATATATGTGTGTGTGTATAATGTACACATGATAGTATGAGTGTCAATGAATATGAACATTTATATAATATACCATATTATGCAGCTTTTTTCATTTGTTAGAATGAGGAAGTACTTTCCATTCTCTCTCTCTCTGTCTTTCTCTCTCGCTCTCTTTCACACACACACACACACACACACACACACACACACACACACACACACACTTCTGACAAACCCTTCTTCTACTTTAGCAACACACACACAGTTCTTGAAATAATGCCCCCGTGGCTCAGTAATAACTAGAGATAAATGCCAAATCATACTTCTGCAGTGTTTATCTTACACTGTTACAGTGTATATAGTAAGATAGTAAAACTACCACATGGGGTGTGGTGCAAAATGTGCACATCATATGAATTATAGGAATCCTATATTTTTGCCAGACATTCATACAATAGAAGAAACATAATGATCTCATATAACGAAACCTCATGTTTCACCCTCTTACCAGTGTTCTTGCTATTCCATCTGAAACTTCACTTCTACATTTTGTCAGCAAGCTGTTTTTTATGTTATCTCTGTACATCAGTGCTTGATTTGTATGGATACATGGTTATCAGAGTACTTTGGCTTTGATAGTTTTGGTCTTAGACTTGAGTTTTAAACTAATTGGATGAATTGTTGGCTAATTTGAACTATTATTTAAAAAGGTCTGGATCAAACATTTTCACTTGTTCATAAAATCATAAGTACAACCAACTTGCATTCTTTAAATTTGGTTGTTACAGGGAAATCTAATTAATTTAGAAACAGATGTGGATGCTTCTAGTCCCTATACAGTCATGTCAAAAGAAAAACATACAGGAGCCCATGAAGCTTGTATGTGCTCATATATGTGTACTGCCAGAACATTCTTTAGGATTACCTTCTAACTGAACCAATTATGCATTTTTAGAAAGATGAAACCAAACTAAAGATTGTATATTCTTTGTATCCACATTTGTTGGAAGAAGGACAAAATAAACCTGTTCTAAAAAATTCCTATTTATATAGTCAATATATGAATTAATGGTAAATTAGAAAGTGTTTTTGAGCATGCTTAGATGGGCTCTGTTTCATATTCACATGTCTCAGGTTAGCCCTTTTATTTTGGATATTATATTAGAACCGGCCTGCATTTCTTTGAACTAAGAGTTGCAATTTACTATTTTCACTGTTCTAACACTGTTCTAACACTGTTCTTATTTCCATATAATTTCCCCCAAATACATAAAACATATAGCTTGAGTAAAATTTGGAATATATGTATATTATCAGTAGCTTTGCCTCCCCCACCCCTCTTCTGTTGGAATCTAAATCATTCATGCATTCTTCAATGTTTCTAAATTCCATTTTGTGTTATATAGAGTCAGAATGTAATATGAACTTATGAGTTGCAATAAAAAGTTCATGAATTGATTTTAACTAAATGCAACTATATGACTATATAAATGTGTGTGTGTGTGTGAATGGGAGGAGAGAGAGAGAGAGAGAGAGAGAGAGAGAGAGAGAGAGAGAGAGAGAGCACACATTAAGTTCCAGTTAAGATTATTTATTGCTCAAGCCTATACACAAGAATCTAGTCAATTTACAGTTGACACTAAATTGGCACTAGACAAGAATTAAAGAAATTCAAGGGAGGCTAAACTTGGATTGCTTGTGAGAATGTAAGGACTCTAGACTGATTATTCTCTAGACTCGGCCCCCAAGCTCTGCATCTTCTCCTAGAGAGAGTGAGAGAGAGAAATAAGGAGAGAGAGAGAGAAATATAAAGGTCTGGAGAATATGCAATGTAGCTCTAACTAATTTTCAGGTTATCTGAAACAAAGATTATGCCATAGTCTGATATTTCTATTATATCAAAAAGCAATAGACTTTTGTCACATTCATAATTCCTCTAAAAATAGAGCCTGCTTATGACTCTTCAAAATTAATTTCATTTAAGGATGATTCACCAACACTAGGGAATAATATTAGCTTTTGGAAACCACAATATACTTTTTGATTGATCCCAAACTTAGATGCTGCATTATTTAACTGGCTGGTGTAATATCTCACCAATTATTATTACAGCTTATGCCTTTCTATAAAGCCTAAGATCACTGTCTCCTGATTATTAAGAATGTTTTTAAAAAGATTTCAAGACAGAAAGGAATCTTTCACTCAAGTATCATAATCCTATAGCTTGTTTCTTATTATCTAATGTGAGCTCACAGAATTGTGCATTGAAATATTTTAAGGAATTAATGGCTCTCCACCAGTCCTTTAACATGTAAAATGAGTAGGTTACTTGTGTCCAGTACATCCAAAAAGAGCCAGGATAAAATAAACATAAAGAGTTAGATATCTTGGAAAAAATCTGTCATGGGTTTGGGCTAATCATCTCCAGAAGAAATTCAACTTGATGCCTGAAATGTAAGACTTCTTGGAGAACTCAGCAAAGCCTGAGGCAGTGTTGATCTGAAGGAGTGCTCTCCATGGGTCAGAGCTGCTTTGCCGGCAAAGTGCAAACCTAGTTCACAATAGAACTGCTCTGAAAAGTTGTAAGACAGCAGGGCCTTACATGCATTTGTTGAAGTTTCAGTTACATCGTTGAAATTGTCTGCTTTCTCATTGTTTAAAAAGGGAGGGGCGGCTGTTGTTAAGGTAAATCCCGTATCTCAATTTTTAATGTCCCTATGAATAACAAGTACAGTAAAAACTGAAAGAGAGAAATAGAAATACTGATGAGGAATGAAATAGTGTAAAACCATAGTATCAAATTAAAATAACAATTAATCAAGCATTTTTATGAAATATTCAGTCAATCAATAGTCAACCTTTATTATAGTAAAAAAACCCAACATAATATGAAACATTAGAAGTGATAAAATAAGACTGCATAGTAAAAGCTATTTTAATTAACTTTCTAATATGTGTATATTTGCAGAATCTCTTGACTTTAAACAATAGTCATTCTTCTACATAAAGAAGGTGGAAGGATTGTTATGCTGCCATAACAACATAAGGATTAATACAAAGGAACATTTGTAGCTAGTGTCATCAAAATTCTGTTATTACTTTCCTTTCTGCAAGCTCAGAGATGACACCTCCAAATACCCCCCTCCTCTTGTCTTCAGGTTGTAAGGGACTGGTATGGAAGAGTAAGCTAAATCTGAATTCAAGCAAGATAAAGTTTGTATTTATACCAGGAGTTGAACTTCAGGGTTCAGATACATATGCTCTGGATCGGGTTCCACTCTCACTTAAGAAACAGATACACATTCTCCAGATCTTTCTAGATATAGTGCTGATGCAGTCAGTTTCAGTTGATAATGCAGTCTACTTGTGGGAAGAGAGTAGTCCAGCTCTGAAAGTTAGGTAACTTTGAGAGCTGGACTACTGCAATGATCTGAGGTGGGAATGCTCTTGAATGACAAGAAATTCAACTGGCCTAGTATGTGGCTGCATGAACAGTTGCTGAAGCATCCTTAAAGCCCTTCATTATTTCTCATATTGAACCAACTTTCTGATTCCCAGTTGTTATCTGAGCCCAAACCAATTTTTTAAAAAAGCAAACTACTTGCAAAGCTCAACAAATTCATCAATATAATTTTGGTATTTGACAAATTCATAGCTCAATCTTTTAATGGAATTATGTATGACAGGTAGTACAAACATTTACATTTGACAATTTCTCCGAACAAAGAAGCACAACACACACACACACACAATACAAATTTCACACAACATTAGGTTTAAGTCCATTAATATTTAATTTCCACATCATAAAGAATTTTAAAACTACAATATAATTATTTATCTGGCAGGCAGAATGCTTTTTCTTATGTCCAGCTGATAAGATTTCTGGAGTCACTTACATTTCAGCACCATGTGGCCTCAGACCCATGCATCTCATTTCACCCAAACAAGGCAGTAACTAGATCCAGCAACATCTACATTAGCTATGGATTTCTGGTTGGATTATTAGTGGGTGGCTGTGACAGAAGTTGCTAATTGTGAGTCAGCCTCCACTTGTGCACACTAAATGCATGTTCCCAGCAAGTAAATTATCTTCATATAAAAAAGAAAATGGAATGAGGGGAACCTTTTGGCAGGAAAGCGGGAGATGTAGACTAGCAATGTCAGGTAAGAAAATATATTTGTCTCCATCACTCTGCTATATTTTTAACCAGTCTTAAGTGCTTAACTAAGCAATTAAAAGCACACTGTATTATTAACTGTAGGGAATGAGAGGAAGGCTGCCTGGGTAGGTAACACTTGACTCAGCAATGAATCTCAATCTTCATAGTTGACTATGATTTTCAACTTGTGTCTTTCAATGAAAGAGCAAACCAGTATAGTTCTCAATACATAAACATGAGCCTAAATGACTCTCCCTCACTCCTGTACCTTCAACTGACCAGCCAATGACAGCTGAGAAGAATGTGTGCCTTTTTCTTTTATTATTCTTTATTGCTTATAGATTTTTTTTAGCTGATTACAAAATGGAAGTACATTCAGAAAAGATTGGTTTAAGTTTGGACAACTGATTTATTCTTGCTTCTAAAATTTCTAGCCTTTATCAGATCATATAAATGTGGTACATCAATTATTTAAGATTTTAATTTTGTGCCTCCATCATCTGAAACTTTGCTACATTTTCTACAGCCCACATAAATAAATAGAAGGGAAAGAAGAATCTTGACATATTTTATAGCATAAGGCAGATATTTGGAAGAATAAATCCTGACTGCTGAAGCATTTCAAATCCTTTTCATCTGACCAGTCAGTGACCTGATGACTATTTCCTCCCTCTAAGTAAGGTTGTGACCCAGGTCTTAGAGTGCAAAAGACAGATAATTTTAGTAACAACTTAAAATTCAAATAGATTTAGCTAACAGGAGAAGGAAAGGGGCAGATAAAGAAGTAAGAATGTTTGAAGAAGTATTAAATAAAATAATGCTTATTTATAAAAACTCTTCTAAACAACACATAAAATGCTATACTTAATTTTTATCAGTTCATTAATTGTCTCAGTTTTTATTCCCAACATGGTTATTTTCTGCCGTTTATCTATTTTATGTTATTTTAAGTCTAGAAACGAAATCAGTTGCCATTTAAAAATCATTTTTAAAAGGAAATAGTATATGTCTATTTACCTATCACTTTGCAGAAAAGCTTTAAAATCTTCTGTCATTCTTCAGTCACATTCTTAAGCAATACAAAATAATCACTTTTATGCTTTGGGAAAAAAAGCTCCCATTTTCAATGAAGGACATGTTTCTTCCAATGTAAATAGCAAATGAAGGGGATCATTCTAGACTGGGATTAAGAATGTGAAGGATTTAAATATTGTTATTCTAATTACCCAGTTATTTAGTTGCTAGCTACCGGTAAATAAATGACATTTTGTTTGCCCTGAGTATTCTTACTAGGAAAATGTATACCATCCTCTGCATTAAAAAATTAGATTAGCTAATATTTACCCTATAAAACTTATTAAGTATTGTTATTTAGCTTGGCTAAAGAGTCCATTCCTACTTTTTCACATATGGAATTTTGATGTGAATGTTATTTTGTATTTGTACTGAGCTTTATAAATTACAAGTGGTACAAAAATTACACATTTTGTTGTGTAATTCCCTAATAAGTATATACTGACAAATGGTCAGAAGATACATTATTTATGAATAATAAATGAATTTTATGAATAATAAATAATTTTATGGTGGCATATACATGCCATTGACTTTTAACTAGTTGACATATTCTTAAGCTTTTTCTCCTCAACAGAGGATTTTTTTTCCTACTGAAATCTTTATGACATTGTATTATTATTCCATTGCCTACAATTTCTACCTTCCATTTTGCTACTATAGTTTAAGAAGTATTTATGAGAAATTATAGTTACAAATGATTCAAAAGCCATTTCTAATAGAAGTATATAAGAATATTCCTCTATGTCTCTAATAAGGATTGGAGAATGTGTTTTATATATATGTTCTCCCCTTTTGTTTCTTCACATTTAAATACAGAATACAGTTAAATATGCACTATGAATATAGCCATACATGCCAAAGAAATAAGTCAGATGGTATGTCAGGAATTTTTTACAACTACTTATACTTAATTGCATTCTGTATATATATGGCCCCAAAAGAGGGGACAATTCTAGCACAATATGTAGGGGTACATTTGAACTGGAGGCCAGGACACATTATATCAGAACATACATTGGTTTATTGATAACCATAGAGGCAAAGACAGTCATAAATAGGGTCGGATTATAGATATATGCAAATTAGAATATTTATATAATTGGAAACAGCAAACAAGTATTTCACTTCATGTGCCACTTCATGTGCCTAGGGAAGTCAGTAAGACTACTAAGATGTAATTATGAGGTAAAGGGACAGAACTACAATGACAGTGAGATTTTGAACAAAGAGGTAATTATTTCACGAACAAAGATTTTTTATAGGGAGCTACTTGCATTTGCTTTCCCAAAGCTCTGCTCACATCCCAGTGTCTTTTTCCAGTTTATTAGCATTCCTTGGCCTTCTAAATGTTCTGTGTCTAGGCTAATACTGTTGTTTCCCAACAAATTGTTTTTGTAATGGTGCAGTTGCTCAGTTTGAAACTCTATAGCTGAATCTGTGCTTTGTTCCCCCCCCCCCCAGGAAGATGTATTTTGGGTTTTAACTTAGCTCCACAAAATCACCTATTAAGGTCAGCCTTTGACAGGTTGTTCAAAGGCAGGAGAAGAGAAGGAAGGCCAGTACTGAATGTTCTCATTCTCCAAGAGCTAGTGCATATTGCTAGCATATAATGAATTAACCATCTGTTGCTTTGAATCAGTATGATTCATTTTGCATGAGGAGAATTAATCCATCCAATAGCTTTTGGACAGTATTGTTGGGGTACCTATTTCCAGAAATGTAATTTTGATGTAGACTTTTTCTTTTACATGTGAGCAGAACTTAGTGAATACAGCAGACTGTCAGTAAAACTCTCATCTAATAAAAGGAGATATCAAAAATTTTAACTGCCTTTTTCTTTTTATAACGCAAGGGCCTGTAGCTATTCATTTTTATTTATGTAATGCATTAGAGTAGTACGGGATGATAAATGCCATTATAATTCAGAGGTTTTACTGAAATGAATAACATTAATTTTATTACAAAATTATTCTGTACCACTCTTAAGTCAAAACTAAAGCAAAGAATGTTAATAACAATGCATCTTGGAGGAAAGAAAACTATATAATTAAATAAGGAATAAAGTGAATGTTAGCCAAAAAAAAAATCTGATTTAACCTATAGATGACCTGGTGCTGTTTGTTCAGATGACAGCTCTAAAAGTGTACACGGAATATTCCCTTGTAATACAATGATTTGCCGCAAGCCCTGACCTACTGACTGTTAGGGAGCAGACCTGAATTGGCCCTTTCTCTGATATTGTGACACTGCTTCTGTTGCCTCGATTGTGACCTCTGATTGAAAGGAACTCCTGGGACTTCTGTATAATAAGCATGACTCCTGACTCTTAGCCAGGTCTGCCTTCGTAGATTTTTGTCAGAGTTTTCTAGTAGGCCAAACTATGCTGAAATTTACTTGAGCTGTCAAAGTGCTCTGTGCATTTAGTGCACTCTTTGAAATCTTTTTTTGGACTGTTGTTATTGTTTTAAAGACGTGCATCTTGTAAAAAGGATAATATCATACAGTTATGTACTATATAAATCACTTTCTTAGTGTGTGCGTGTGTATGAAAAACAGACATAAGAGAGATTTATTATACCACAGCTATAAACTGGGAATGCTAAAACTCCTAGCTATTTACAATTTTTCATTGTTTTATTCAAACAATAAAACCAATTTATAAAGAAAAGTAAATAAAACCTGCCAAAAACCTCTTTGTGCCTATTAATAGTAACCGTCTATAAATCAAAGGGCTTCACCTTCCTAAATGATAAAGGAGGACACCACATGAATGTTTAGAGCTAAGAAATTCCAAAAGTACAGAATCATTATTATGATGAAAAATTATCTCCCCTCTTCCCCCTAATTTCAGATAGGGAAACCTTTAATAACCCAGCCCTTCACATGTAAACAGATAGTTTGCTTCTCCTGATTTAGTTTGAATTTATGTTTTTGTTGTGAGTTTTTTTTTTAAATGTTCCTTAGATTGAAACCCCATACATAGCAAAAATATAACAGCAACTTAGCAGATAATTCAACTCTTCATTTTTGAAAAAATAATTTTATTAAATATTTTGAATGGAACAATAAAAGTAATACAAACTAGAAGAGATAAAAGAGAGAGGGGGAAGAGAGAAGAATAGATACATATATACATACCTATTCCCACTTCCCTCCCCTAAGAAAACAACTTCTCACCCTCAACGTGGCAGGTATAATATAGATAATAAAGTAATATAGATAATATAGCAATATAGTATAGTAATAATATAGAGCACTTTGGTCTAGTGGTTAAGGCACAAGCCTAAAAACCAGGAGATTGTGAGTTAAAATCCTGCCTTAGCCGTGAAAACCAGAACATGAGCCAGTCATTCCCTCTTAGACCAACCCACCTCACATGGTTGTTGTGGTGGGGGAGAAAGGAGGAGGAAGGAGTATTTGTTCACCACCTTGAATTATTTTTAAAAATAATAAAGGCAGGAAATAAACAAATTTCCATGATCTCTTCATCTCCTTTTAACTACCAAATATAAAACTCTTCACCCCATAGTCCGTCTCTTAACAACAGACGATTTTGTCTTGGGGGGATGTATGTGTGTGTGGGGGGGGGGGGGTTGGGGGTGATAGGATGGAAGGGGTGAGGTTGGGATGGGTGAA
>QLTV01003261.1:231368-264903 GCA_003457575.1 Thermophis baileyi
CTCCAGGTCCCGTCAGCTAAACAGTGCCGGCTGGCGGGCCCGCGGGGGAGGGCCTTCTCTGTGGCTGCCCCGGCCCTCTGGAACCAGTTACCACCTGAGATCCGGACTACCCACACCCTGCTGGCATTCCAGAAAGCCGTGAAGACCTGTGCCGGCGGGCCCGCGGGGGAGGGCCTTCTCTGTGGCTGCCCCGGCCCTCTGGAACCAGTTACCTCCTGAGATCCGGACTGCCCCCACCCTGCTGGCCTCCCGGAAAGCAGTGAAGTCCTGGCTGTTCCGGCAAGCTTGGGGCCGTTGATCTCACCTCTGTAATTTGGCGAGATCCGGCCATGAAACGGTGTGTATGAGTTTTTAGTTGTTTTTTAAATGTTTTTAATATGTTTCTTTTTAATAGTTTTTATATTTTAATAATGTTTTTTTTATATTGTAAGCCGCCCAGAGTCCCCTGGGAGTTGGGCGGCATAGAAATATAAATAAACTAAACTAAACTAAACTAAACTAAATCAAATAGATTTCTTCAATCCAGTTATTAGCAAAAGATTCAAATTCAACAGTAAAATTTAAAGTTTGAAGAGTTAAGCAATGATTTTTTTTCCTCTTCTGTTCATTTGTGTCCAATTCACAGAGACTGGACAAGTCCTTGCAGGTTTTTTAGCAAAATTTTTCAGAAGTGGTTTTCCATTGCCTCCTTCCTAGGGCTGAAAGAAAGTGACTGCTGAAAGAAAGTGGTCACCCAGCTTCCTTTATGACCAAGGCAGTGCTTCTATGCCTTTCTTGGCTGAGTCTTCTCACTTTCAAAAAAAGGCTTCATGCCTATTCTGGATTACTAATTATATTAGATATATTAGAAATGAAGAACTATAGTTCAATTCTTATTTGGTAGGATCTCAATGCATGTTTTTAAAATCTAGATAAATAGATAATCTAAATAAATGCATACCTATACACCAGATTAAGCAGTATCTACACTTACATCAGCAAGAATCAATGAAGAGAGGCAGCAAAATGTGAATTCATAGCTGTGTTATTCATTCCCAACTTGCTAAAACATAGTAAGGTCAGGAATATGCAATTGAACTGGGCCACATCACTCTCACACATATGCTGTTTAACAAAGCCATTCAATTGTAATCAGACTTACCTTTCTATGCAGTTTCTTACAGATGTCAAAGCTTTTCTGATCCCTTGGGATAGATTATACTACATTGTTGACAATACTGTAGGCAAAATGTCATTTTCAGTTGTAATAAGATCCCACATCTTGGAAATTTCAAAAGAAATAACCAAAATTAGGATCCAGCAATAGATTAAAGTTGTGAGTCCCCTTACTATAATACTTTTTTGTTCTTTCAGGCATAGTAATTATTTCTGAAAGTGCAAAAACATGTACTGGTGCAAATGTGTTTGCCCGAATCATTTGATATCTGCAATACACATATCCTGTTTATATTGTGTATATGTTATACATAGATGTGTAGATAGCTTTATTCTAAGTGTACTCATTTCCCAGTTTACAGTATTGACTTTAAATCATTGTTTTATAATGTAATGGTACAATAAAAAGGATATTGGATAGATGTGATTTTCTTATTTAATTTTTTAGATATATAAACACTTTCCTTAATGTAAACTTTGTTTTCAAAATCTGCAGTCACTATGAACAAAGTATAAACCACTTTTATAAGTAAAAAATCTCAATTACTATGCTTTGCTTTTCAGACCACAAATAAGATTCTTCTGATAGCTATCTTCTTTTTTAATGCAACCTCAAGCAAGCTGAGTTTTTTTGTTGTTGCTGCTGCTGTTAAATTAAATGTAGATCTAGATGTTGGCATAGTAGTACAAGGCTGTGAAATTCATCCAGGATGTAGGAATTGAATATCTACTTTCTTTATTAATCTTATCCTGGCAGCAGTAGCATTGATCTTTGTGTGGGTCGTAAATTATTCCTAAAAATCAGAAGATTTAAATAGCTCTTTAAATTTTATAATGTATGTGGTTATCATATATGCACATTTTTATTCAGCCTTTCCCTGTGCCCCTCCTTTGTACAAAGATCTATTTTGATTTTTTAACTAGTTTAGTTTCAGGAAGATTGTTATACTGAAACATTCATCTTAGATAGTTGTGTTAATCAATATTGGAAAATATTCATTACTGTCAGGGTTCCAAATAGCATCCCAAATAAAATCAGAGTCCGAGGCAAAGCATTCCTCAAAGTTCCAATTTATTAACAGAGCCATGTTGGCACAGCTGTGAGAAACCCGAATCTGACGCTCCCAGAGTTTCTCCACCCAGTTGAAAGATCAAGCCCTTTGTCCCCACACCCACAAGTTCATGATGTTAGCCAGTCGCCTTCTGCCGACGTGTCAGTTGCTCCCCTCAGCTTCCAGGCAGGTGCTGGACAAAGGATGACCTTGAGAATCTAAAGGAATTTGTTATGGCTACATGTCTACATCCCTCATGCAACAGCCCCTCCCAAATTCCCACAGCAAGAATACATTCTCAAGCGTAAAGTGTGGCAGGCCAAAGTCTGTAATAAAATATGGCTTCGGCCTGACAATTTCCTCGTTTGAAAGTAATGTTTCTAATTTGTAATGCACCTACATTGAGTGTGTTAGAAAAGATTTTTTTATGGTTGGATGGACAGAATGTTTGTAAATGTGGATTGGCATCCTGAGCAGCTGGCCAAAAGAAAACCAGCACGGAGTATAAAGAAAGATTTTATGTCTGTAGATCAAATTCGCAGAGTAGGTTACTGTAATCATTCTGCACTGCTTCTTTTAAATAACTATAGATCTAAATAATTGTACCACTGTTTATGTTGATACAATGTTGATTTTAAAAAAGTATATTTTATACAATGAACATGTTCCACTGAATGCTATAGAAACCTGAATAGATGTACATAGTATTATCGCCTTCTAGTGTAAAAGTTAGATATGCTTTATTCAGTATGGTTAGGATGCCATCTGAAAATGCTAAATTAAAACATATTTTCTAGGAGCTGTTTGTTTGTTCAGATATGTCCATTAGGCCTGTTTTCATAGAATTAACTTCTGCATGAGGAAGTATAAAGTATTAAAATTCAAATCTTAGCTAATGGTCACTATTAGGCACATTACTAAATAACAATCTAGAAGGCTGGATTGGAAGCAATTGGGGTTATGATTGGGACTTAATTAAGAATATAAGAGGAGGTTATATTGATCCAACTAAATGGAATTGCAAGTATGGAAGAATTGTACATAAAAATATAGTATAGAGCAGTGTTGGCGAACCTTTTCGGCACCGAGTGCCGAAACAGGAGCGCGCACGGGGGAGCACCGGAAACCGGAAGAGCAGTTCCCCAGCATGTATGCGCACACCAGGAAGCTGAGCTTCCAGTTTCTGGCGTGCGCATGCGTGTCGGTCACCTGGTGTTCTGGTTTCTGGCGCTCATACGTGCGCGAAGACCAGCTGGCCGGCACGCATGTGCGCGCTGGAACCCAGAAAAGCAACAGGCGACGGCTGGCGTGCCCGGAGAGATGGCTCTGCGTGCCACTTCCGGCACGCGTGCCATAGGTTCGCCATCACGGGTATAGAGATAGAGCTACAGAATGCTATGAATTCACTGTAAGTATCTAGAATACCTTTTTTTTTAAATCTAAGTCAGAGGTAGATAGTTTGCAGTATGCATGTACCACTCCCTGAGATTTTGATTAGCCATCAGAACCCACAGTGTGGTGGTTTCTTGCCTGAATTCAGTGGCAGTTTCTAGTTATCTGCTTCTCACTTACCTTCCAAAGCATAACAAGACCTGTTAAAGTATCTATTGACTTCAAACAGTCAGAAGAAACTCATCAGTCACCATTCTCATTCATTCTTGAATTTCCACGTGGCCCATCACTTTTACTCTACTCATTCAATCCCATCCTGCACTTAGGTAAAAAAAACCCAAAAGTATACATATAAACTGGCAGAAACCAGGCTTAATAGCAGTGACTGTGAGAGGGATCTTGGAATCCTAGTGGACAACCAGCTCAACATGAGCCAGCAGTGTGCAGCGGCAGCCAAAAAAGCCAATGCAATCCTAAATTGCATTAACAGAGGGATACAATCTAGATCAAGAGAGGTACTAATACCACTCTATAAAGCCTTAGTTAGACCGCACCTGGAGTACTGCATCCAGTTTTGGTCACCACACTATAAAAAAGATATTGAGACTGTAGAAAAAGTGCAAAAGAGAGCAACCAGGATGATCAGGGGACTGGAGACTAAAACATACAAAGAGCGGTTGCAGGAACTGGGCATGGATAGTCTAGCGAAGGACCAGGGGAGACACGATAGCAGTGTTCCAATATTTGAGGGGCTGCCGAGAGAGGAGGGGGGTCAAGCTATTCTCCAAAGCACCTGAAGGCCAGACAACGAATAATGGATGGAAACTGACCAAGAAGAGATTCAACCTAGAAATAAGGAGGAACTTTCTGACAGTGAGAACAATCAACCAATGGAACAGCTTGCCTTCGGAAGTTGTGGGAGCTTCATCACTCGAGACTTTCAAGAAGAGATTGGACTGCCATCTGTCAGAAATGGTGTAGGGTCTCCTGCTTGAGCAGGGGGTTGGACTAGATGACCTACAAGGTCCCTTCCAACTCTGTTAATCTGTAATCTGTAATTATCATGCATCCATTCATATCACCTATCAAAACATTTTTCCCCCCCTCTGAATTGCATTGATTCAGAATGTTACAGTTTTCCCTAATTTTGCCTCTGGTTCTTCCATTTATCACCATTCACTGGAGCATAGCATGCAATTGTCATCAAATTACAGATTCTTATTTTCATGCAAATGTCAATCAACTTATATTTGTTATTTATTTTAGCCCTTTAATTTATACATAAACTTACTGCCTTATTTCCATGAATGTATTTATCAACATAGATCTTCATAGCTTCATTCATTCATCCCTTTCTCCCAGTTTTATATACACATTAATTCATATTTACTCCTATTTATTGCTCTTACATAGCAATTTTCTATGTGCCATGATCATTATTGGATGGGCACCATAGATATTGATCCGTAAGGCACATCATGGTTTTGGTCAATTGAAGCTTTCACAGAAGGTTCTTTTTTAAGTCACAAAAATTACACACCAGCCTCAGCTATACCCATGCCATATACAGGATTCCCTGCAATCAGTTTTGGTATATTTTGGTCAATGCACCATAGTCACAATAAAAATATAATTTGCTATAGAGTACTTAGTCAAATCTTCTTTTTAAATAAAGATATACTACCCTTATTGTTACTCCATAGCAGGGATGGTTCCGGATTTCCCTACTGCTGGTTCGCTCAGGGACGTGCTGTGCAGGCGCGTGCACATTGCGTGCCGCACGGGCAGGTTGCGTGCATGCGCAGTACCAAAAAAAAGCTTCTGCGCATATGCAGAAGCAGAAAACAAGATGGCGGCGCCTATGGCGCCACCGAGAGAACCGGCTCGGGGGCATGGCAGGCCTAGATCGCTGCCGGTTCCAGCGACCCAGGCCGCCAGGTTACTACCGATTCTATAGAACCGGTCTGAACCGGTAGGAACCCACCTCTGCTCCATAGTCAACTAAAGAGAGTAACACATTAAAAATGAAATAAGAGTATTCTGATAAGATTTGCTTTTGGCAAACTATCACTAGGAATAAGCAGAATTCCTGAATTTGAAATAATTTGAGTTCAAAATGCCTGTTAAAAAAACAGCTTTTTCCCCCAAGTTTGAAATTGGCTGCTCTTAATAATCTGTTCCAAATTCAATATGGCCCCATTTCAAGTTCAGAAGATCGTGAAACTGTCAAATCAATACAGCCAGTTTCAAACTGTAAATAACTATTTCAGAATGCTTTGCACACCCATAGTAATTATAATTTTAAGTGTACTTTCATAATGTTTCTTCACTAGATCTTTCCAGAATCATTTTCAGGGGGGCTGATTTACAGTTCACTGGGTCTTCTTTTGTCCCCTTTTTCAAGGGGACAAAATAGATAGGATTTATTCCCCTCCAATTATTAATCAGTTTTCCAGAGTTTCTCAAAGATAATACTCTTGTTTCCTTATATGTAAAAAAATACTTCACATATAAACTTTACATAAAACAACTATTGCTGACGACAAGGAAAAAAGCAATTAAAAATAGCTAAAATATAAAATGTCTTTATTTCTCTTGAGACTTCAAGTTTTAATAAAGGGTGCTTTTCTAGCGTATAATCATGTGAAGAGATTAAATATTCCCACAGACTGCCCTGAATCGGTTTTAGGAAACAGGTGCTAGGCATGTTACTTGATTTTGAACAGTCATCCAAGTTCGCACTATAAAAAATCAGGAATTAATTAGGATGTTCATTCCAACACCTTTCACTAAGTGTTTTTACACATTATACAATTAGCCAGAGGATTCAAGCTTCCTGGACTGACAAAATAAGAAATAAAAGACATCTCCATATATGCATATGTAGGATATAATACCACATATTCCGATGTGAATTTCTTCATTCATAAATGGAGTTTTACCAGCTGGTGGTATGTAACTTTTCAATATCTCCTGCATTTCTGAAGCAATGTCTGCACAGGAGATTACCTCACTTCTGTCTGGTACTGTATTTGGTTCACACATGTTTAGGTATGATGGTTTCTTTCTTCCCATCCTTCTGTTTTACAAATTCATCTGTTGGGTAGAAGTATCAAATTTGGCTAGGTTCTGGTATGCGTTATACCTAGTTTTCTCCCTCCTTATTTTGTATGTCAGTAAAGAAAAGTATAGCCTTTAAAGTTGTACTGTTACTGCAGCCCATTGCTTATCGCCTACATTCTTGCCCACCCCTATTCCTATTCTTTATTTTGATTTGGCTATGAATAAGGTAGAAGTGATATGATTCTATGCACAGGCAAATTGAGGATAAAACAGGAAGATAGAGGAATATCTTGGGGTTTAGTGAAAACAGAAGAGAGTGTAGAAGGTGAATAAATGGCACCATTAAGATTTTCATAGATCTTTCCCTTGGAGCAGAAGTTAAATCTCAGCTGGTTAATACCACCATTAGGAGGGAGCTGCCTTCTTTTATGATCTGAGGAAAAATCTCTGTGCATCTGTAAAATAAATGGAATTATAGAAGTAATGTATGGAAGCTGACTTACTTATGTATTTCTTTTACGTTTTTCTATTCTTTTTGTCTTTATTTTTTAAAGGAAATAATAAGAAATAATAAGAGTTCTTATATAACTTAATACATGCACAGATACAGATATAGATGTTTCTATATGGAGGATCATTCTGTAAATGGGCATTGCAGTAAGATAACAAAGAATTTACATGATCTATTGCAATGTGCTCTACTTGAGGCTGCTCGTGAAGCTACAGCTTGTTCGAAATGCAGCGGCACAACCAGTAGTGAATGCCACTCAGTGTGCCAAGCTGCATTGGATGCTACTTGGCTTCCAAATGCAATTCAAGGTGTTGGTTCTTACCTATCAAGCTCTGTATGGCATAGGGCCTGTATACATGAGAGACTGCTTGTCTCCAATTGTTTCTGCTTGACCAGTCATTCCAGCAGGGTGGGTGTGCTCCTGGTTCCCTCCATTAAATGTTGCCATGTTGTGGGACTGAGAAACTATACCTTCTCTGTTGTGGCCCTCATGCTCTGGAACAGTAACCCTGTTCACCAGAGATTAGGACAGTGCCCTCTCTTCTAGGGTTCCAAAAAGCTTTGAAAATCTGGCTTTGGTGGCGCAGTGGTTAGAATGCAGTACTGCAGGCTACTTCTGCTGACTGCCTGCAATTTGACAATTCAAATCTCACCAGGCTCAAGGTTGACTCAGCCTCCCATCCTTCCAAGCTTGGTAAAATGAGGACCCAGATTGTTGGGGGCAATATGCTGACCTTGTAAACCGCTTACAGAGAGCTGTAAATCACTGTGAAGCGGTATATAAGTCTAAGTGCTATTGCTATTGCTATTGGTCTCAGGCCTGGGATTAATATTTGTTATTTGTTTAATGGCCCCTGTTTTATTTTGTGGATTTTGTTATTAGAACATTTTAGTCTGGGTTGTCCATTGATGTAATATTTTTAAATGTAATATTAATTATGCACAAATACAAAATGGCTTACTATACCATAACCATATCCAGAACGTCCACCTTATTTGGTGTCTTCCACAAATAGTTTATACAGAAGATCAGTACTCAATATATCTCCCCTCCACAGGTAAAGGAGAAGAATTTTCTCACTTAGATTTTGCAACAGAGAGGATACAAAGAAGTAAAGAACGTACATGCCAATGGCTTTATACACAAGTTTGGGATTATGAAGGAGCTAGTCCCAGAACTGAAAAATGGTGAGATCATTGCTTTTAAGTTAAATGTTTGGATTTTTCTAATATTGCATGTAATACAAAACCCATCTTAATTATTCTAAAAGAAATACACTTCCCCCCCAAGGGTACTATTACTAAGTTTGAAATGTGCTCCTGTTAAGAATTAATTTAATAAAAATTTCATCTCATTCTGCCAGTTTTTAAGCTATTGCTATGACACACCAGCATGGAGTATCTCTTCAATATAACCATGAACATATTTTCTGTTAGAAACTAGAATATTTTTTATGAACAGTGCAGGAGAAAAATATTTTCCTATAGTTTTAAATTATGGAGTGAATTTAAATAATTATAACTTAACAGCCAACCAGATACAATAAAGGATGCTGCGATATGCTAAAATGTGGCAGGTGAAGTTTTTGAACCAAACATGAACAGGAGAGTCAGCAGCAAAGTGAAGGACTAAATTTGAGTGAAATATGAAGAAAAGTAATTAGGTCAAAAATAGAAATATTTTTATTCTTTAAAAATCATGTAAGTATGCATGTTTCTATAGCTGAAAAAACACTTTTTCTTTTGATTTCCATTGCTTTTTTTAACTGTTGTTTTAAATCGGAAAAAAATACTTGAAGCAAAATATGTCTTGGCTCCCAGTATCATATCTTGTATGATATGTATGTCTTAAAATGAGGTATATATATTTCTGCTGTGTTCTGTAAAAATGTAGAAAATCAACTTATAATCTTTTCAACTGTATTTTAAATGATAAAAATTAAAAACATTAATTAATGAAGCATTAACTTTGAAAAATAATTGTTATGGTTATATACTATTTTTCAAATCAAATATTCTGATTTCTTGTGTTTTCTTGCCTGAATGTGTATTTTAGATGATGAAAAAAATACTAAATTAAAACTTTATACTTTTTTCATCTTGGCATTTAATTCTTGAAAAAGAATTCATTTAATTCTTTTCCAATAATTAAAATATCTTTGCATATAATTGCATTTGAATTCTTGTTGGTATGCTGTATTGTTTTTAATCTTTTTAAAAAATCTAGAAAAATATTATTTTAAAAAATGTTATTCCTTTATGCAATTTGAATGGTTTCTAAATTGTAATGAGTTATTTCTGTACACCTATATGGCACACAAATAACTATAGGATGTATTAGGATAATATAAATGTTATAATGGATTCTATAACTCTGAATATGATGGTAAAGCACTTTAAAGAAAAAATTGTGTTCAACAGCTGTTAAACATATCTGACAAAATCCAAGATTATTGCATCAGAGGTACACTTTCAATTCATTAGTAAATTTGATAAATTTGTAGTTACTCAATAACATGTTTTGAGATTTTTCTTACTGCTTACTAGTAGTACCAAATTACAGGTAGTCCTCAAGTTACAACCACAATTGAGTCCAAAATTTATGTTGCTAAGTGTTTGTTAAGTGAGTTTTCCCCATTTTACGACTTTTCCTGCCACAGTTGTTAAATTAATAACATGGTTGTTAAGTGAATCTGGATTCCCCATTGACTTAGCTTATCAGAAGGCCGCAAAAGTCACTCACATGACCCCAGGATACTGCAACTGTCATAAATATGAACCACTTGCCAAACATCTGAATTTTAATCATGTGACCATGGGAATGCTGCAATGGTTGTAAGTGTGAAAAACAGTCATAAGTCACTTTTTTCAGTGCTGTTGTAACTTTGAACGGTCACTAAATGAACTGTTGTAAGTCGAGGACTACCTGTACTTATTTGTTCTGGTTAAATTGTTAAAAATATATGTTTAAAACAGGAGCCAAATTTGTTAATGATAACATATTAAAATGATAACATTTTAATAACCAATATAAGGAGCTTTACAGTCTACTTCTAAATGTCTTTCCCTCAGCGTAAATTCTACTGATTATTGGCAAACTTACTAGCAAGTAAACAAATGCACTCTTAAGTCAGGAACCAAGAATTGTACAACTATTTTTGTGTGTGCTCAAGTAGAATTTAGATTTATCATGCAGTCTCTATATAAAGCTAACTACTTTTGAAATATAGATATAATGTAGAATAAGTTATAGATGGTTGCTAAAAATCATAGACATACATTCCTAAGTCTGTGAAGTTGTTTAACTAGGGAGAGAAGTATATCCTACTTTAATTAACTTGCATGCATGTTGAACTGTCACTGATGTACTTATTTTCTAATCACTATATAGTAAGCATTTCTTACCTGAGATAGATCCAGAAGTGCTCAAGGGAGGAAGAGTTCAGCTTGTGGTAAGATACTTTTTCCATGATAAAAGTTTGCAATAAATGATTGAGGCTGTAATCCTGTGCATGCTTATCAGCACTAGTAACAATAATTACTTCTAAATGAAGAAGTGTAGAACTATATTGTAATAATTCTGAAATATGTATTAAATGCTTAGGTTCTAATTTCTGTAATTTTATAACTTTTTACAATGTTTAAGGCTCTAACCACTTTGTCACCATTTATTAAATTTTAAATTTATATAAAGTTTAGTTTCTGATTTCAGGGAGACACGCATCAACATTCCTATCATAGCTGTCAGAAATGCATAAGCAGTAGGTCCTAGTATATTTTTTTCAGCTTGTTTATCCATTTATGCTTATACTTTTAAAAACTCTTTGGGGGAAAAAATTCAATTTACTGGCTTCTGAAAGGAGACACTTAATAAAAAATACATACATTTGCGAGCTATTTACATAATTTGATTTTCATGTTTTATTTATTATCTATGGAGTCCTAGGATAGAACATTGTAAAAATCCTCAAGAAGTACAAAATAAGAACATGAAAATGAGCAGGGGAAAGGAAAGATTTTTTGCTGGAAATTGTAAGTAAACACTGAAAACCAGCAAAAAATGCCAAAAATTGTGATAATGTGAGTGTGGGATGCTGCAAATGGCGTAAATGTAAGCCAGTTGCCAAGCATGCAAAATGCAGTCTTGTGACCACAAGGGGGATGCAGCCATTGGAACTTAGAAACTGGATCATAAGTATCTTTAGGTGGGGTCCATCATAATGTTGAATGGTTTCTAAGCAATTGGTCATTAAGGAAGAACTTTGTTCCCTATGCCATCTGTTTGATAAACTTGCAAGATTCATTTTTCTTGCCATGTACTTGTATACATCCGAACTAGACTGTGTTGTTTCTCTGTCTCATATATGTGGGTATATGAGTATATGTTTGTTTGTTTGTTTGTTTGTTTTTTATTATTTATTTATTTATTATTTGTTTGTTTGTTTGTTTATCATGTTTATGTAGTGTATATTGGAGGTGGTGACCCTTTGAGCCAGTGGTGAAATCCAATTTTTTTTACTACTGGTTCTGTGGGCGTGGCTTGGTGGGCATGGTGTGGCTTGGTGGGTGTGGCTTGGTGGGCGTGGCAGGGGAAGGATACTGCAAAATCTCCATTCCCACCCCACTCCAGGGGAAGGATACTGCAAAATCCCCATTCCCTCCCCACTCCTGGGAGAAGGATATTGCAAAATCTCCATTGCCACCCCACTCTGGGGCCAGCCAGAGGTGGTATTTGCCGGTTCTCCGAACTACTCAAAATTTCCGCTACCGGTTCTCCAGAACCTGTCAGAACCTGCTGGATTTCACCCCTGCTTTGAGCTGTGGGCAACCAAATTTCATTTTAATGTATGCCGATTAGTGTACATTTAAGTGACAATAAAGTTATTCTAAGTCTAAGTACCTCCACTGAATTGGAAAATTTGTATGTGTGTGTATTCACATTCATGTTTGCACAAACACTTTAGATCAGGGGTGTCAAACTCACGTCACGGCGGCATCACGTGATGTATCGGGACTTTTTCCCCCTTTGCTAAACCACCATGGGCGTGGCCAGTGCATAATGCATCCGGCCCATGGGCCGGGAGTTTGACAGCCCTGCTTTAGATTCAAAGAGGGAGTCTTGACTTCTTGACTTCCTGGGCACTTTTCTTGTATCTTGCTCATGGCAAAATAATAATTTTTTGTTGTGTTAATGCTATACAGGTAGTTCTCAAGAAACAATAGGCCACTTAATGATGATTCAAATTTATGACCAACACCTCAAAACTATATGCAACCCTATTTCAAAGTTACGACAGCTGCGGTGCCAACCCCTGCCTCTCTTCCCCCCCATCCCACCTGCAATGCTTGGGCTGGTTCCCCATGCCTCCATTTTCAGGGCCCCAACCCTTGCAGAAATGGCGATCGCTTTCAGAGCTTTCTGTTAGGCAGTGGAAGGCTGCAAAACTCGACTGCCTCTTCTCTGGCTTTGGGAAGCCGGCCCTTGCATAAAATGCAGCTTCAGGAAAACCTTTCCAAAACCTTTCCCTTCCTTAAGCCCCCCCCCCCCCGCTCCTTCCCTCAGACAGCTACATTTCTTCAATGAAAAAACAAAAAAAGATCTTTCTTTTCCCCCTCCCCCCTCCCCAAATTAGGTACTAAAACTAAACTCTCTCTTTGGTCTTTGATATGTATCCCTTTTAAAAAACCTTACCTTGACTCCAGGCTGAAGAGTAGAGGAACAAAGCGAGGAAGGAAATAAAATCTTTCTGCAGTTTTTTCCCCTAAAGAAAAAAAAAACATTATCTCTTAAAAGTTGTGCAACAAAATGGAGGACTCTGGGTCTTTGCAAGCTTTAGCTGTTTGCCTTTAAGTCCTAACTGGGTTCTACAGGGAATCAGAAGGACAGGTAAAGCGTGCAAACACCCAGCATCCTCCATTTTGTTGCACAAATTGGAGATGAAGGGTTGTTTTGTTTTGTTTTTTCAATTTCAAGGGAAAAGTGCAGAAAGATTTTATTTCCTTGCTCACTTTGTTCCTGGAGTCAAGGTAAGGTGGGTCTTTGTTTTAAAGTATGTCAGCTTCCCACTTCTTTTACCTTATATATTTTTTAAAATATACATATCAAATAAGGTAGGAAACTTGGTGGCCATCAAAAGAGTTGTCTGAAAACATATTGACAGCCTGAGCTCATTTTAGGAATATATCAATACCACTCACATGTACATTTTATGGTAGCACTGATTTTGCCATAAATATTAATCCATACACAAACTGATATTTATATCTGTATATACACACATACAGATTTCATAAATACAGAGTCCTCAATTTACAACAGTTCATTTAGTGACCATTCAAAGTTACAACGGTACTGAAAAAAGTGACTTATGACCAATTTTCACACCTACAACCATTGCAGCATCCCTGTGGTCACGTGGTCATAATTAAGACGCTTGGCAACTGACTCATATTTATGACGGTTGCAGTGTCCCAGGGTCATGTGATCATCTTTTGGGACCTTCCGCCAAGCAAAGTCAATGGGGAAGCCAGATTCACTTAACAACAGTTTGACTAATTTAACAACTACACTGATTCACTTAAGAACTGTGGCAAAAAAGGTCGTAAAATGGGGCAAACTCACTTAACAAATGTTTCACTTAGCAACAGTAGTTTTGGGCTCAATTGTGGTCGTAAGTTGAGGACTACCTATATTACATTTATAAGTCATATAGGGCTTTTTGTAGAAATCAAATTAATACAGATTTTAGTTTCAGAAGATATGATCCTTATGTGAAAGTAATTCTTGTTTTACTTAGAAATATAAATTTGCTTATACATCTATACCAATAATTCTATAATCTAAATATCTATATATCATCTATATCTACATCTATATCAATCTGTTAGAATTTAGTTATATAGTGAAGGTGAAATAACTTAAACCACTATAGAATTGATAAAACAGATACTTATATAGGATTAAGTGGACATATGACAACAAGAATCAGATATAACATTTCTGGCATTCAATTCCAACTTTAAATTACAGACTGCCCAGTAAATGATCTTAAGCTGTTTAAGGTTTCATCAGTTGTCTGCAAGATTTATTTTCTTCAAAATTACAGTACTAAAATGTTGTCTTTTGTTGCTGCGCTGATTCTGATCACAAACCACAATTTTAAGATCGCCTTCCATTTACCAAAATGCTTTGACATAGTGCATTTGTTCAGAATGGGCAGCAATAAAGGATTGTGGGATCATTCTGAAGAAGATTGTTTGACAGAGCTGGCTTGTTTATTTGAGAGTAATGTGAGCTGCATTCAGAAAATGTCATATTTTGTTTCTTGATTGTGTACATTCTCTCTCACTGATTCCAGACAAGCCCTGTAAGGAGAGAAGATACGGATTTAGAGCTTGTTTCTCTGACCAGTGGAAGTACTTTGACTCAGAACAGAGAAAAAATTAATCAGCCACACAGACACTCTGCAGAATCTTCAAGTAAGCTGTTTTTTTTTTCTTTTTAATAATAGTAGATAAAATTCAAAGCACCTGATTAGTTTCCATATTACAATTGTTTTTAGTAGCGTGGTTAAGTTTTTGCTTTGGATTCTGTCCTCCTTTGAAATGTTATTCTGTTTATGTTATGTATATGTAGGGTATATAAAGCTATATATGGGCACATTTAAAATGTATATACTTGAAAAAGTTTTATTTCTGCATTTCTCTAGCATGTGTGTGTTAACTAATTAAATGTATCTACCGGTAGAAAAAGGGGAAAATCTTTGTATATTTAAGTTTATATATGCATATATATTGCCTTATAAATTCAATCATGTGAAAAATTAGAGTTGTCAATGATTTTGTTTAACCTGAAAACTTTAATTTAATTACTTATTCCTGTAGGCCTTACCAATTACTTATTCCTGTGGGCCTTACCAAAATTACAGTACTAAAATGTTGTCTTTTGTTGCTGCGCTGATTCTGATCACAAACCACAATTTTAAGATCTCCTTCCATTTAAATTAATATTTAATTTCCTAAGGCAGGTACTTACCTCATTTTTAAGCCACAGTCCTAAAACCATTTGCTTTTTGGCAGCTTTCACTTAAATAAGTGGCACATGCTCATATGCTTTGCTTTTAATGATTTAAATAATAATTATTTATGAATAAATGGGAAGACTACTTTTATCATTTTAATTTCTACAGAATGTAATGAAGTGGCAGCTGCAACAAATTTATATTCTATTCTTTTTTCTAAACTTTTTATAATTTTTATTTGCAAGTGAGGGCCCAAACAATTATATTAGGAACACTGGAGAGCATGCATGAACCTTATGATTTTGTTTCAAATTTCATATATGTGTGTGCGTGCACACAAACATATACACGCATACACACACAAACTATCAATAATTAGCCTGTTACTTCAGAAAAATATTGTGGAGATAATTGCTAATGAATAGAAATTTAGCTCCTTTATTTGGAGCTATCCCAAATGTTTAATACTACATCCTAGGTACATTGCTGGTAAGTCTTGAGAACCAGAATGGATTTACTTCTGAGAAATTATGGCAAGGATTACACTATATGGAATAGTACTTTCCAAAATACTTTCATAATAATATTTTTATAAGAATATAAAATTCTATAGTACTTTGTTTTGTTCCTGCCACTTTTAGGTAATTACAATGATTATCAATGCAGATAGTACTCATTTTACTTGGATTAATAGAAAATCATATGCGTTATATTAAATGAGACATACTGAAGTTTGGGGTGTTCAAATTCTTCTTTTTAAAAAAAATAAATCTAGTATCATCAAAGGTATGCTTATTTGCAGCAGAAACAATCACCTGTCAATATCTTCTGTTTTCTTATGAAGCATTAAAAGCAATTCCAATACCCAAGTAACTTATGTAAGGAGTAAATTCTATTACTTCCCTATTGTAATTTAAACTGGTACTATATTTAGGAAGTAGAGAAAATAGAGTAGATGCATAATATTAAATTGAAGTTGTAGATAGTAGGTACTTTAAATATATAGCTATTTTTTATCTTCTTGTCTAATCAGAATCCATATCCATACTTATATAATTTTTTGAACGAAATCCAGCAGGATTTTCTCCTTTCAATGTAATACTAGACTAAATAGGAACTGTTGGGAACATAGCTGTGCTCTTCCACAATTATCTTTCATTTCAGTATCTTTTTTGAAGATGTCTTCATGAGTTACATCTTGTGGTTTTAGATTTACATGGTTATCTTATAGCTCTTGAGACCAGATGTTGGTGTTTGGTTTTTCTTTTCTTTTCTTTTGTAAATGAAAACGGTTCTAACTTTATCCAGAGGATAGGAAGTAATTAGTGTAATAGATGGACAAAGAAACAATTTATAACTATATAATATTTGTAACAGGTAGCAACATGTAGTGACAAATATGGAATTCATATCTTATGCAGAAACAATAGCCTTAAGGGGGTTTTAAGACTAAACTCTTTCATAAGAAAATATCATTTTCAAAATCTCCAATGAAGTTCCTCCCTTTTTTCAACGTATTTTGAAATTTTGCCAAATTTAAAATTATGCCTTAAGATAAAGAACCTAACTCAATTATATTTTCTCACTTGGCATAATTAGAAACCTCATCAAAGACATTACTCAATATCAGCATTTTACATTACTGATCAGCTCTTTATATGTATATAATTATAATTTCAGTGAAGAGTTCGCTGCATATCCAGAGTTGTTCCTATTCTAGTGCATTATAAAAATTTTCAGTGCTTTAGAATTAATTTTAATGCTTCTTTGTGTTAGTAGAGCTTTAATTGACCAACAGACAATGGCTAAAACCCACCAAGAGATAGCAGCAGTGTTAAAAATTCTGGAAAATAGAATCTGTTTGGGGTTTAGTTGCTTGGAAAATTTATTCCATAAGTAGACTTAAGGCATTTACAAACATGTAGTTCAGCTACTTATAGAGATGAAAACCAGGTATTGAGTGTTGTTGCTTGCAGCTATTGCATATCAAGTTTCTTTTAAATGTAACATGGGAAGATGATATTCATAGGGATGTAGTTTGGAAACCAAATACAGCACATGGTATCTCTGGAAAGCTCTCTCTTCACATGGGAAGTTCATTTCCCATCTGATTGTAGTTTTTTCAATTAAAATAAATTGAATGAGAAGGTGACATGCTGCAATCTCTAACTCTATCTTTGTTTATAATAATGCTTCTGGATGATTCACTAAGCCTGTCCTTCCTACCCACTGCCTGTTGTCTCTCTATTCTGCAAATTGTCCTCTTCCAGCAAACAGTTTTCTCAAACAGACACACTGAAAAGCATGGAGAAGAAGAAACAGTAATTACTATGAGGAGACCAGTAGATACTGAAAGACAGACAAACAGGTGTATATGCCAGTTTTGGAGACCTGACTATAGAATACTGCAGCTAGAATGGCCTAAAAAATACAATAGCCATCAAACTACATAGATTGACTTCTTAGTTTATTTTCCAATTTTTCCCTCTACTGCAGCTTTCTATAATAACCCATATTTAATGGATATTCTGCCTGAAAAGGTAAGTGTAGGCTGGCTGGTTGACTGGCTAGCTGGTTGGTCTGAGGAAGGGAAATTACAATAAACAATTGTGTGCTAAGTGGAAATTATTTAGTATCATAAGAAAGAAAGTACTTTTTGCTGATGTTATTGTTGCTTGCACATTAAGATCTTTATCTCTTAAACTGAAACTTTGGAATACCATCTGGAAATACAGTATTTTACTTGAAGTCTAATGTATATTAATTGATCATGGTTTTTAAGCTGAATTTCTGTTCATAATCTATCATCAATAAATCATATTCAATGTATGGCATAGAATTGGAATATGCCAACCTTACCAGAAACAAAACTTTAGTAAACTTGGAGTGCATTCAATGATATCTACGGTATATACATAGATACATATAGAAGCCCAAATTCCATAGCTTTACTGCAAAGCAATATTATGTCAGTGGGATAATGCTTACAGCAGCAACAGACCACAATAATGCTTTCCTCACCAGTCTCTTGATCCACAGCATCTCTATTGACACTTGGGTGGTTTTCTACTGAAGAGAAAAGCATCATTTACTTTAAAGCTGTGACCCCAAATGTAGAAAGTCTCAATTTGATATCTATCCACCCTGTTTTATGAACTATTTCTTACTCATATTACCTTGATTTTTCTTGATGGGTTAAAAAAATGCCCAAATCTGTGAAATTGATGTGCAAGAAATAATTGTAGAGAAATTACAAAAAAACCTGGATAAAATATTTTTAAAGATCATAAAGTATATATTTGCTTAATTTTTCAGCTTCTTTATATTCAGCTAATTCTGAACATTTCAAGTTCCACTAAAACTATCAAAAAATCATTAGGTTTTAGGAAGTAGCAGGTAAAGGATTAAAAATATCAAGGCAATTTATATATAATTAAATACTTGTTTAAAGTAAATATATTTATGCTCTTACATGAAAGATTGTTCAGTATTAAGTACATTATTGTTATCCAAAAATTTTCTTGTTTCAGTATGTTGAATAGATGCATTGTGTTGCATTTGTACTAAATATTTACAAATCAACATTTGTGATCAAAGTTTTATAATCAATAAATGATTTAAATGTAGTTTGGATGCAGTGTCCCAATGAAACCTTACTGAATAACAAAATCAAAGCATTCTGGAAAGTTGTTGTTTTCCCATTAAGCTTAAAGGAAGATGACTGGATTCAAATGTTATCATTTGAATAACATTTTCTGTTTCTGTAGAAAAGGATACACCTTCACCTGAGAAATCACAACTGAGCCCTGCCCACAAAGAACGAATATCATTTCGAGACCATCCAGTTCAACTCAGCGGTGGATGGGGAAGTGGCAAAAAGAAAACAAAATTATTGAAATAGTAATTGACCTTCAGCATTTAAATCTAAATGCAATTTCTTCTCAGTTGGCGTACAAATTATCATGTTTTAATCTCCTAGATGCAAAGAACTTAAATATTGTGTGTGCTGTATTTAATTTTACTCTCTGTGATTTTCCAACTTTTCATTTTTTGGCAAAGAAGTTTTGTAAATGTTAAATAAATAAATGTTACTGAAATTTATTTTTGCAATGCAATTTAAACTTCAAAAACATATCTGCAATTATAAACAAGTGATACATAAATGGAAGAATACATTTGGAAGAAAACATACAATAATGGGTATATGATTTTATTGTAGTGTACAGTTGAAATGGCTTGCATAAAATACTTGTATTAAGACAGATTTGTTCAGATTATATATCAAAAAAATAGTTTAAAATGGTCCCCAAGTTTTTATTTTGCTTGGCTACTGTGTAAATTGGAATATATAACTGTTAGGAATATGTATTTATAAAGAATAAAATATTAAGTGTCATATCTCTCCACACATATGAATACTATAAATACATTTTGTGTACAGAACTTTTCAGAAAGTACTCATAGTACAACACATCTAGATAAGATTGAATGAGTGCATACTTACAATGCATTTAAATTCAGCAATGTTGTTTTATTTCATATTGCTAAATTATGTTCATTCTGTGGTATTCTGGCAGTCTTTTTATTCTCCAGAAATAAACTGTTATCAAAAACTACACCATTATTTTGGTCTACCCTAATGATTATTTGTATTTGTTAAAATCTTGGTTTTCAATCTCATAATAGTTTTTTCCATTTCCATGAAATGATATCATTCTAACTGAAGCAATATGTTGGTTAGTGCAGCAGAAATTAGTGATAAAAACTGAGGTGGGGATAATTACAATGAATCATCATCATCTATATTTGCTTATATATAATTGCATTCCACATTCAAAATGATTATCAAAATGAAACTCAAGGATGAGCAAAGTTTCTGATCAATAAAATAAGTATGATATCCATATACAGTAGTATGGCTGTATGTAAAACCTATTGTACCTTCCTTGACATACTAAAACTCCCATATTTTCTGTTTATATTAGTGTCTTCAAATTAATATGAATTGAATATATTTTTAGAACATTGCAAGAAAGCCACAACAATAGAGGTAATTAAGGGTATCAAATATAATATAGGTAAGCTATAGAAAAATAAACAATCACTTCCCAGCAACTTACCATTTAGAAAATTAAGTTCTGTATTTTAATTTATCATATCGCTGTGTATTTTTTTAAAAATGGTACTGTAGCCTAAATAATTTTAGCTTCCTCAATTTACTTCTTCACTTCTTCAATTTCAGAATTCTGAATGCAAGTCAATTGATAGCTAGTTGTGCAAAAAATGGAGTGTAAAATGGTTGATTTCAAGTTCAAATTTCAGATATTTCCTGTTCTTGATTTATGGAATGCAATTCTAGATTAATTTTTACTTTTCATTTTTCACTTTTGACTTAATATAGTAGTATTAAACTTTAACAATGAAGTCTCAACTTCGTTTATAGTGCATTATAAGTACAAATATGTACTTATATCCTGGGATACAATCTATTTCATATTTTATGGAATCATAAAAAGGGGGGTGCTGCTTGTAAGTGTTAGGGTAGGCTAAGAATCAATTGTCTTTTGTCGTCAATATAAGTGAATTTTACTTAATAAATACTGTGAATATGTGAATGAGAACACGATTATCATGGCGCGGTCTCAACTCAAAGTTGTCATCTTAAATTCACTAATTTGAAGATTGCAATCTAATTTGAGAATTACAATATCATTGATACCAATAATAACCTCTTGCAGATAGATTATTGTTTTACTTATCTGGGCCTTATTGGAAACTAAAAATGGTTTTAGATCTAAAAAAAATGAAATTTCAGATGCTTTGGAATTATTTTTATTTTTAAAATGTTAAGACAAGGGAGAATGGTTGGAAATAATAGATTTAAAATGATATAATTATTGTAAATTAATTAATATATAAAGATATTTTTCAAACTTTTGAAAAGCTACAAAAAAGAATATCACTTTTTAAAAACAGCCAAATGACAATGTATTCAGTTAAAATAACTATTATGTTTGGCTATGACATTCTTACCAGCCTCTAAAAGTCCAGACATTTTACCTCCATTGGTGAAGGTTTTTACAGAAGCTAAACCTAGAATTCATTATTACAAAAACTACAAACTACTATAAAGATGAATTTAAAGAATACACTAATTTAAACTACACAGTATCTTTTATTGCAATTATAATTCAGGTTTTAAAAAATATGAGTATATTTCTTGTTTAAAAACTAATGATGATGATGATGATGATAATGATATATTTTGGACACTACAATAGATGTTTGAAAAAGAATGGTTGTTATCTTTTTATTGTAGATGTAACAATTTTGAAGGAACATTAGTATGTATGTTTTGGATATATCCACTGGTAGTTTCTTCTTGGTTAGACAATAAATACTATGGTGGAGCAGTTTCTTGCAAGTAAATTAATGCTTTAATACAAATTAAACATAAATCATATTTGTACACTTTAGAACCTGACTGTATGAAAGCTCTGAATATATTATACATCAGTGGTAGTACAAAAGATTATTTGAGATCATTCTTGGAAAGATTTGTAAATATCAGATTTTAGTATAATTCAATTAAACCTGTCAGCTCTCATACAAGATTAGATAATATGATTCATATCTATGTTTAATTTGTAGTTTGAAAACTGAATACCACAATGATATTATTTGAAATAGCCAAAATTGGTTTTTATCTTCCCTTTTTCTATTTTTATCACATTGTTTAATCACCTCTTTCTACTAATGCAGCTTTTTGTAATATATTAATTTAAATTAAATGAAGTCTAATCAAGAAACAAAAAATACACCTATGAATATAATTGTTTGAAATTTAATTATAGTAATTATGGGATGTGAATATGAACATGTATGTATCCATGGTTTTATTCCAGTTTCCTCTGCAACTCCAAAAAACAGTTAATTAAAATTGGCAGCTGAGCTACAGAATTACATTTACGGTCATATCAATTTTTTCTTATCAGCTTTTTGAAGCTTCATTGCAGCATATCTGGCATGGCAGCTCTCACTCTTCTAGAATTTGATTATTATTTTCTCTCTTTTTCTAATTAATTTCTTAGAATATAAAACCCACAAATAAATCAATAGGATTTGCTACAGATTTGCTACAACTCAAGCTACCTGCGTGAGTTTTAAAAATATCCCAATTTGTATACTATAAAAAAGACCTGGAGCATTAAAGATAAACATTGTCAAATCTCTACTTTAGTATTAAAGGGAGGAAGTTCATATTAGTTTCATCAAAATTTGTATCTCAATGAAGTCAGGAGCAATTGCTAGGGAAGAGGGTGTTCAGTTCCTATTGCAGGACAAGTCAGCATCCCCTGCAAACTCACTGAAATACTCCTCCCCCACCCCATCCTCCATAGTCCAAAACAGACCTAAAGGCTTTTTTATTTCTTTCACATCCTACCAAGCCCAAGTCTGCAACATTAACTTAGCATATTTTCCCTCTATTGAATCGCTCCATCTTCTAGCTTTCCCCAGTTATAACAGAGGCAACGTAAAGCTGTCCTACACTATTGGGGGATGCTCTGTGATATTATGTCACTAATAGGAAAATCACTGATGAAATATTAGCAATTATAGAGAAGAAGAAATAGTCTCAAGTGCCTTCCTCATATCACTGCAGCATCAAACTGTGATTTATCTTCAGTCCAGTAGAAATACAAGAGTCCTATTGGTTGCAAAGTACCTGTCAGATTAGAACTCTTAGCATTTTCTATTATTTTGGATAGGAATTAGGCTTCATATATCATGGATTATCTAGATTTCTTGGTGATTTATAATGAAATAACAAAAACAAGATGCTAAACTGGTTTAAAGCAAAGAATGAAGATTCTTTTCTAAATATATCACCTATTAGTTTCTTAGCCTGGGGGGGATCTGGCTTAATTCAGGTTGAAAGTCCAAAATGGGTGGCTTGAATCAAACCCTGGAATAGCAAAGCTAACGCATTTTCTCCACCAGCTGTGAGCTGCCATAGCCCTTTAGTAGAAGTGATGGTGATGTCACGTGTGCCATGCTGTCATCTGGCAAATGTCAAGAATCATGTGGTCTGCATTATTTGCACCATGATGTCATGAGATGCCTGGCGTCACATTTCTTCTGCAGACACCAAGTCTGCACACGTGGTCCCCATGAAAATTAGGTAATCCAGGGACATTGTTTGTGGTATCTCTAGTAGCTGCTCCTAAAGAAATCAAATTTAGGTACTCAAACTCAAAAGCAGCTAAACTGTAAGTAGGCTTGATCATATGTGCCAAAGGAGGGTTTCTTTCTCACTAATCTGTAGGCAATCTGTCTGATCAGTGCATTGAGAGTGTTCTTTGATTGTTGTGTGGAGGCCCATTTAATTCCACTGGAACACATTTTATTTTGTTAGACTGAATTTCAGAGACTTCCCTTCATGTTGGGAGGAGGTTTTGATTCCTATCTAAGAGAGCATGAAAGAACAAATATTAAAATCGGGTTTTAAATAGGAACAGTAGGCAGTAGCTGGCTAATTCAGCCATGTCACTTTATATCTCTGACAAAGAAAGAAAAAACTTCTCAAGGAAAAGAAACCATTTAGTGATAAGATTTTGAGATTATGCAATTTTTCTACAAGCCTTTATGTAAGCAAGTTAAGAGGAAGGTGATCGGTTAACCAAAAAGTCTCAGCGGTTCTATTTCCACTCTGTGCTTGTGGGTGTAACTTTCCTATCAAACCAAAACGGTCCCATCCATGGAAAAAGATTTGGCAATTCTGTAGGACTGTAATCTAAGGTTGCTAGAGGAGCAAGCAAGTACGACTGGGGAGGGGAATTAAGTGAATGCCACACAAAAAATGGAAGGGTGGGGAAAAAGAGGAATTGTTCTTGGTTACCAACTGGGTGACTTTGAGCCAATCATTTTTTTCTCAGCCCAACCCACTTCACAGGGTTGTTGTGGGGAAAATAAGAGGAGGATTGTGTGTTGATTTGGTTTGCCACCTTGAGTTATTCGTAAAAATAATAAAAATAGAATATAAACAAGCAAACTATATGAGGTGTGTGTGTGTTAAAACTTCATACAGCAACATTTTGTTGCATCTTCGACTAATAAAACAACAACCCCGATCTGTACTAGCCGGTCATGAGCAGGTCCATGCATTATATGTGTGTCTTTTGAGAAATATGCATGAATGACACCAATTGAAACCTTGGCGGTTCAATCCACGTTTCTCTATGAGGAATCCCAGTGAAACAAAATCAGAACGATGCAAAGCGCTGAGGGTCAGCAGAGGCTAAACGAGCCATGCTGGTCTTTCAACCTGAAGCTAAGGAGAAAATCCCACCGTGGAAAGCGACGAAACCGGAACCAACTTGGTCGGGATCTTCGTCCACAGGTTCGGACGGAACTCTACGTCGATCTGGCCAAACAAACATGAGAGAAGCGATTCTTCTTTTGGTGCCCATGAGGAACCATAGAAGTTCTTACAATCTCGACTGCCGTTATTGTTCCTCATAATTTTCAGAGAAAATCACGAAGAATACGAGTCCTTCAGAAAAGCTCTTAACTTCCACTCTAATGCCTCGTTTTTCTTTCGAGAAATGGGTCCCCCACCCCCACCGCACTTTTTCTGCCGCTCGGGTTCAATCCTCCCGCATCAAAACACCACGGAGAGCCAAGAACCTCTCTCTCCAGCCCTCGCAAAACCGGGCAAGTTACATCTCTGCTGGCCAAGCCCATATGGCTGCGCCCAGGATCTGCATGGAAAAGCGAGGTCTCCGGTAGTGGTTACTTCTGCCTTCAAGATGTCTCGAAAGAAGTGGCTCGTGTGGGTTCTAAGAAGCCAGCCCGGTTTGCCCGCAGAAACCCCGCGTGGTGCCCACTCGCCCCAGTTCGAGCAAGGGTTTTAAGGCATCTTTAGGGGGGGGGGTGTTTCAGGGGCCCAGTTCCGACACTTGTCTATCCCTGGAGCTTCTTGAAGGAGCAACTTCTATTGGCCCCAACCATGAGAGAATGTCTACAGAGATTCTCAATCATTCTCAATCAACCCAACCCCGGGAATGATGGGAGGTGGGGACCGATAGAACGGGCGGACGGGTAGAGAAAGATCTTATCCGAAGTAGTTACTCCTAGCAGCAAACTGTAAGCTTAAAAGCTCACAGTTCTAGAAGGTTCCTTCTGTGTGAGCCCTGATGCTCTATCTATAGCGAGCAGGTTGTATTTTTTTTTCTTTCTTCGCCCCCCCCCCCCCCCCCCCGGGGATCCTTCACACTCTGGATCCAAACGATCTTCAGCGTCAGTTTTAATTAGATAACTCAATCAATGAAGGAAAGGAAACAACCGAACAGTCACCACCGGCCCTCATGCACAAGAGGGGGCGCCGAGTATCGGAAGTCACTTTCCTAAAATTCAAGTCGGGGACGAAGTTGACATCCGGCCGACTTTGTTCATCCCAGGAGTTCATCCACGCAATACAATCCCGAATATCTTTATTCGTCAGAAAAGCCAATGTGGTCAAGATCGGCTGCCGGATGAATGCGGATGAATAGGATGGTGTCTCCTGGACCTCCTTCTCCTTCGGGACAAAACAGTGTCATTTTCTCCCCTACAGAAATTTAAATAATTGTTTATTTTTCTTTCTTTCTTTCTTTCTTTCTTTCTTTCTTTCTTTCTTTCTTTCTTTCTTTCTTTCTTTCTTTCTTTCTTTCTTTCTTTCTTTCTTTCTTTCTTTCTTTCCTTTCCTTTCTTTCTTTCTTTCTTTCTTTCTTCTTTCTTCTTTCTTTCTTTCTTTCTCTCTCTCTCTCTCTCTCTCTCTCTTTCTTTCTTTCTTTCTTTCTTTCTTTCTTTCTTTCTTTCTTTCTTTCTTTCTTTCTTAGAAATTCTCTCTGCGGCTCTGGACGGATTACAATAAAACTTGGGCCCTTGTTTCAATCATGAACTAGACCAATAAAATAATTCATGCTTCACTGTGGGTGGGTTTAAAGGTCTTGGCCAGAGACCAGGGCTTATTTGTGGGGCTAGAGAGAGGGTGTCTTAACTTAATTCCCAGAATTACCATCTTTAGCTGTCCTAAAATGGCTTCTCCTCCCCCACCCCCTTCTGTTTTGCACTTAGAAACCTACAGGCTTGGGCTGCCACGTGGAAATAGATAGAAAGGAAAGGCCGCAACTCTGGAAGTAGGAAAATTACTACCACAAAACCCCAGGAGGCTAAGCCAGCAAAGCCCTAGGCATAAGGTTAGCTGAGGCATAGTCTTGCCAGAGTGGCCTAAACAAGATGTCCTTCAGAGGCTCCAGACACACAAGAGAGGGAGCAATAGTAGAGGTCCAGCCGCACAGCAAGTGGGGTGGGAAAGAAAAAGATGCTTGTAATCCAGAATCTTTCCAACAGGTTATGGAGCCTTGGACTTGTGCATGAACATGAACAAGCCAAGATAACTATACCCTGAGGATGGGGACACAATTCATCAGCTTTCTGTTCCTGGACAATTTACACATGAACTTGAGCTTCAAGGAAATTAGATGCCAAGGAAGCAGATTCAAATTTGAATTTGTGGATTCCTGCAGAGAGTGAAAGAACTTGGTTTTTGATCAGTGGTGGATAAAAGTGTAGGCAAGAAGACTGCCACCACTCGCCTTCATCTTTTGCATAGGTAGCATTACACAACTGAAAGGAAGATAGTCTGACAAAGGAAACTTGGCTTCAGTTCAGCCTGATATTCCACACCAGCCCTGTCTTTATACAAGGCAATGCTTAGTTTTCAGGTCAGTAACAACTGGAAAAGATTTGCCAGAGTTGCGCAATCCAACCCTTTGCCTGTTTGTTGGGAAGTATGTCCAACGAGCATCTCTTGCTTATTTTAATTCTACTCAGTATATAAAGCATTTGTTATTCTAACAGAATAAAAACAAAGAGGAGGAGGAGGAAGAAACAGCAGCTAATTTCTGAAACACCAGTCTCACCACATTTAGTTATTTATAGCTGGATTCGGTCATAAATCTTGATGCTATCAGACACACCGCTTCCTATGCAATGCATATTTGAAAGTGTCAGGGAATGTTATATTCTACAAAGAGATTTAATTCCAAACCAAAACTCTCTGGAGAAAGAGTAGTGACATCTGCAAGTCTAAAGCTACAATATTACGCTCATTAACACATGAGTAAGCTACACAGGCTGGGCTGTATTACTGCCATTTCAGAATTCTTACTGGAGGTGAAAACAGCAGCCAGCAGCATTTTATGGCAAATTAAAGATTAGAATACACCTTTGGAAATATATCTTGGTGCGTGCGTTTATGTGTGTGTGTATAATATTCATAATATACATGTATGTGTGTCTGTATTCCAACGTATACATACATGTGTGTGTGTGTGAGTGTACACATACATACATCAAGATAATTGAATTAATTCCGAGCCATCATTTTTGCACTGGTCGTTTGCTTGTTGCTGGTAAAATACTCAGATACCCTGCTGGAAAGTGTTACCTAGAAAATAAAATCAAAAGGACTTGTTATAATTAACGTTTATAAGGCTTATTACAAACCTACAATGTGCCCTCCTAATCAAACATCAATTCAATAAAGAAAAGATACAATCTGAGGAAAAGATAATTTAGAGGGGGAAAAATTCTTTATGAGGAATGATCATTGTGTTGTGTACAATTTGTATGCCTGTCTCAATCTCTGGAAAGAAATGCGTAGGAGCTCTTATTTCTCCAAGTTTTTGCAAACATTTCCTCATTAACACCATATTCTTGTCCCAACCACCAAGTTCGGGCTGATTTCTTTTCCTTTTATTGAAATTCTGATCCGGGACATTTTTCTTTAAGGACGAATGGATACCTGTTCCCCTATTTCTGAAGGGATTCTTCTCCCCCTTCCCGGAAAAATACCCAGACACGAAGGTTCAGGAGGGCGAATCAAGTCCGCCCTGTCCGACTGCTTCTCGGCCAGGTCGGTCAGCTGCCAAACCAAGCGCCCACCGCCCCTCGACGGTTCTACTGGAGCAAACGGGAGAAGAGCGGCTGCGATTTTCCCGCCGAACTTATCTGACATTCCCAGGGGCCACTGTGAATTCAGGTTACCTATACTCTGTCTGCTTGTTGGGAAGTGGATCCCCCTCCCCCCACCCAGCGCTCCTCCACCCAGTTCTGCGTCACTGGGCTCCGGGCAGAAAAGTCCAAATAAGCCAACGCGGGAAAGGTGCGCTCGCTCGACTTTCTGGGCAAGCCGGATCCGAATTACGGTATAATTCTCAGAAGGCAACCCGGTTAGCAGCTACCTCCTCGTATAGGCACCCTGTTTGGGTTGCAGAGGCGGCCTCTCCCTGGCTTACACTACACGAAGCCCTAGAACCGAACTAGCAAACCGCATCGACTCCTTAAAAGTTTGAACGCAGGAAAAGGGAAGCGCTCTCTTTCGGACAAGCAATTGTGTCTCCCGAGGTGAACTCTCGCACTCTTGATCCTGGCGTGTTAGTGAGGATGCCGAAGCTCCCTTGGCTTCCCTATTCTAAAATCACAGGCAGGAAACGGGATGCCTGCCAGATCCCACCAGCCGCAGCCGGCAGGGCCGAAGGTAAAGGCTCTGGGTACCCGCAAAGAGCTGTGGGCGCTGAGTTGCTTCCTCGAAGAGACGTTGATTCTACACGACTCTTATAATGCTCGGTTTTTTTAAAATTCAGAATGCTGGCGGCCCCTGAGGTCGCCAGCTACGATACCCCTTCAGACGACCAAGATTTATTTTATTTTATTTTATTTTATTTATTTGTTTGTCAAACGTGTACAAGATAGCAGGTATAGGTATAAACATAAACATAATCAAAGTGAATACAGATAGATGAGGACAATAGGACAGTAGGACAGGGACGGTAGGCACGCTGGTGCGCTTATGCACGCCCCTTACAGACCTCTTAGGAATGGGGTGAGGTCGACAGTAGACAGTCTAAGGTTAAAGTTTTTTGGGTTTGGGGAAGAAACCACAGAGTCAGGTAGTGAATTCCAGGCATTGATCACTCTGTTGCTGAAGTCGTATTTTCTGCAGTCGAGTTTGGAGCGGTTTACATTAAGTTTGTATCTATTGTGTGCCCGTGTATTGTTGTGGTTGAAGCTGAAGTAGTCATTGACAGGTAGGACATTGTGGCAGATAATTTTATGAACTACATTTAGATCGGTTCTAAGGCGACATAGTTCTAAGTTGTCTAAGCCCAAAATTTCAAGTCTTGTGGAATAAGGTATTCTATTCTCGAGTCCTTTCTCTGCTTGAACCGAGGAGCGAAAATGCTCGGTTCTGAAGATCGGGGAACCTTTTTCCCTGCGGAGCTTTGCAATGGGGTTGAGCCCGATTCCTAGACCGAGACCCAGCTTTCTGACCCGGTTCCAAAGAAGAACGCCACCGCTCAGGGTCTTCGGTCTGGGCGCCCGCTGCAATCAAGGCTTCGCTCGAACCCAGGTGCCCACCTGCCCGCACTCCCGAAACCGAAGGGAGTGTGTGTGTGCACGCGTGGGTGTGCAGACACAGGCTTCAAGGTACCTGCCAAGGAACACTGTACAGGTAGTCCTCGACTTACGGATACAATTGAGCCCAAAATTTCTGTTGTTAAACGAGACATTTGTTAAGTGGATTTTGCCCCATTTTTACGACCTTTCTTGCCACAGTTGTTAAGTGAATCGCTGCAGTTGATAGGTTAGTAACCCGGTTGTTAAGTGAATCTGGCTTCCCCTGTTGACTTGGCTTGTCAGAAGGTCACCAAAGAAGATCACTTGACCTTGGGACCCAGCAAAGGTCATAAATATGAACCCGTTACCAAGCACCTTAATTTTGATCGCATGACTATGGGGATGCTGCAAAGGTCCTAAGTGTGGAAAAACGGTCATAAGTCACCTTCTGAGTGCCCTTGTAACTTTGAACGGTCACTAAACGAACTGTTGTACGTCGAGGACTACCTGTACTGATTGCCGAGGGCCCTCGTTTCTGTCGGGCAGAAAGGGTCGAGCTCTCGGATCGCTTCGTTTCCAAACCGCTCCGTAACCTGGGCTTTGAAACCTGGTTCCTGCTGGAGGCAGGATAGGACGGCCGGCACAGGGCTGTCTTAAGTGATGGGCACTTGCCCATGGGCCCCACGAGCATAGGGGCCCCATACTAATGCACCTTGTATCATATAAATACAGCAAGTGTATGGCTTATTGAGTATTAGTGTGTTTTTCAAGCCTCGTGTATTGTTCAAATGTTGGAAGTGCCAATAAAATAAATATATGTTTAATTTTATCGACCATTTACATATTTATTCCTGTGAGTAGTTGTCGTAGGGGTCTCAGTACACTGCTTTGCCCGGGGCCCATAATTCTGTTAAGACGGCTCTGACGGCCGTTTCTCTTCTCTTCCTTACCAAGAGCCGAAAAGGCTTTGGGCTGATTGTGGAGCCTTCGCCGAGGCCTTTTAGGGGTTATTGGCCCGAGGCCTGTAAGGCTTTTATTTTTTTATTTTTTTTAAAGCTGGACAGACGGATGGCAGGGCAGAACGCGAGTCCGGATATTCAACAGGTTCCCTTTCCCTCCCCCCCCCCCTCCGGAATATGACGAGGAAAAGCGGAAAAAAAACAAACCCTCGCAAGTGGTGAAAAACCATCTGAGCGATCCGCTGAGCAATCCAGTTACATTGCTCGACCTTGAACCGGTGCGTCTAGTAGGTGCTGATTCTGTTTCTTGAAGGCTAAGCGCCTCCGGCTCAGAAGCAGATTTCTGCCTTAAACCCACAGGATGCAATCGCTGCGGCTTTTTTTTTTTATTTTTTTAAAAGGATTTCGTTTTATTTAGCAGCAGAAACGGCGCCATTCAACCGGCCTTTGCTGAATTCAGGGAAGTTTACTCAGGATTAACTGCGTGTCGCCTCCGGGTCACGTTGGCTGTATCCATGCCATTCATTTCTAGCCTCGGACAGCGGAGCTCTTATGGAGCGGATTGTCAATTACAAATCGTATCATTTAGCCGGAGCTGCCCCTAGAAAAAGTTCACTTCGTGCTCTCCTGCCTGTAAGTCGACTTGACTGATCCGTGTCCCTCTTTGAGTAGTAAATGTGGATTGAAAAAGCAGCCGAGATGCATATTGTACATTCTTCTTGGTAGTATATGAACAACCTCATATATTCTGCAGCTAAACACTTAATATCAACTAATCTGAATCCCAATTACTTTTGGCTAGCCCACATGTTATTAGATAACATTTTAATACATTTTAATACATTTGCGGAATTAAGATTACACAGCAATCAACTTTTCCTTTCCTTTCCAAAAACAACAATGAAAAAAAAAATCTGAGACGTTAAACAAGAACATATTGCTTGGTCTATTTAAGAAAGGAAAATATTTGCATTTAATCTTCATATTATTGGTCTTGGAATTTATCCTTTCAGAGGTATTGATTGGTTCAACCAGAAATTGAGGCCTGTGCTTTTTTTCCCCCTTTTTCTTCTGTTGGTAATAGTGGGATTTTAAAGTCTAGAACAGGCTCATAGCAATTTTAAAATAAATAATGGGATTAGATATTGTGAACATAGAATTCAGATATAGAAACAAAAATGTTCTGCAAAACGTAAAATACTTTCTGTACATCATAGACAGCATACTGCTAGCAATGAATATAGTAACTTAACACAAAAAACCAGGAAAGCCAGAGGGGTAGGGATTCAATAACTTGCTTTACAAGTCTTGGTTTAAAATGATACATTTTAAGAATTTTGCACGAACAGAGAACTATAGTTTGCTAAGTGATTTTTTTTTAGAATCATATTTCTACCTAAAACTAATTACGGATCTTCCTCAGGAAAAACCAGTTTAGCCTAATCCTCAAAACTCATGTGCAGGAATTCATTCATTGCCCAAGTCTGTAATTCTTTGCACAAAAACTTCTTTGCGATCTTGTCACTTTTGAAATTAACAAGAGTCGGTAATGTAGGTTGGGTTGGATTGGATTGCACAGCACTTTGCACCAGAAAGCTTTGCTTTTAAGTAGAGCTCATTGACACACTAATTTTCAGAATTTCAGGGAAACTGAAAAGGCACCATGTAAAACTGAAAAGGGACCGAAAGTAAAATGAAATGCCTGAAAGATATACTCCATTGTTGGCTCCAGAAGAGATAAAGAACCCTTCAATTGTAATGCCTCAAAGAATATATCCACTCCTGCCTGACACTTGCAGGAGACTGACATAAGGCCTCAAGGTGGTTTCAGGATATCCAGGTAGGGAGGACCAAGCCCTATAGAAGTTAAGGAGATTTCCATCCAGGTAGACATTTGCACATTTACCCTCTGGGGCTGTAATCTCATAAAATGAAGCAAAATTAGATGGCTGGGTTTCCACCACAGGCTTAGCTAGATTGTTTAAAGAGTTAGCAGTTGCATTTCCATTTGTTAAACCTGATTACTTTAACTTTGGTTAAGTGCTTTTTAGTAACTTTGCATTGTTATACAACCCATATCTTTAAGGTGCGGTGTATTACCGGTATACAAAGCCAGGAAAAAGTGGTTTAATTTAAATTAGAGGGACAGTTGTGAGGATTCAGTTAATGAGTTTTATCATGAGTCAGGTTTCTTAGGCTTCTTCAGAGTTAAGATTTTGTGTGCATTTTTTTTGCAAATACTGAGATAAAGACATGTAGGGCATGCTACATGATTGCAATCTTGTGCATGTTACCCTGGAAGATCTTAGATGACTAAACATAATGTGGTTTGGTTGGATTTCTTTTAGCATGTCATGTGAACTCAGCCATACTTTATGCCTTAGGGTATTGATGCCTTCTCAACTAATAGTCCTTTGTTGAAGAAATCATGGTTAAATATCAGGTAGCTGATTATGGATTTGTATATGTGGAGCCCTTGGTGCACTCTGAGTTTGATACAGAGGTTTCATTACCAAACTAGGTAACATCATCAGTGCAATCCAACAGTTCAACCCTGAGCTACAAATATTGTCTTCTATCAGTATTTGTGTGTGTGTGTGTGTGTGTGTCATGTGTGAATAATTGAATTGATTAAATCAGTAATGCTAAATAGAGCAGGGGTCTCCAACCTTGGCAGCTTTAAGACTTGTGGACTTCAACTCCCAGAGTTCCTCAGCCAGCAAAGCTGGCTGAGGAACTCTGGGAGTTGAAGTCCACAAGTCTTAAAGTTATCAGTATTTGTGTGTGTGTGTGTGTGTGTGTCATGTGTGAATAATTGAATTGATTAAATCAGTAATGCTAAATAGAGCAGGGGTCTCCAACCTTGGCAGCTTTAAGACTTGTGGACTTCAACTCCCAGAGTTCCTCAGCCAGCAAAGCTGGCTGAGGAACTCTGGG
>QLTV01003261.1:281247-292808 GCA_003457575.1 Thermophis baileyi
AGAGAGAGAGAGAGAGAGAGAGAGAGAGAGAGAGAGAGAGAGAGAGAGAGAGAGAGAGAGAGAGATATCTTTCACAATTCTTCTCCCTTTCCTAAGTACACAAACAGTCCGGCTCCGGGCAGCAAATTTAACTTCTGATTTACACACACTGGGGTTTGCATAACACCATGAAGCGGAAATTATCAGGAGAGTTGAGAGAACACAACAGGTCAATTACAGGCTGGCTGTAATTGGCACTTTGAGGGCTCGATCCACCTAAACATTTCCCGACGTCTTTAGATTCCGGTTCGCTTTAGGAGCCGTAGGGAAGAAGAAGATGGGTGGGGTGGGGGTGCGGATGTCTGACAGAGGCCTTTTGACAGATTCGCATTATTTATGGGAGACGGCATAGGGGACAGAGAGAGCCTCCAAAATTATTGAAATCAACAGGCGTGACTTCGGGAAAAAGAAACCAGAAAATATTGACGACTGGCTGCTATAATTGTGACTTTAAAAAAAATAAATCCGCGCGCTTTAAAAAAAATAATCGAGAAAATGTATCGCGTATTCCTCTCCGTCTGCCGTTTCATTTTATAGTAGTTGACAATTTCTGATCAATGCTTGCAGTTATGTTCTGGGCACACTGGTTACACATACGCATACACAAGCACACACAACGCACACTCTCAGGCAGAAAGCTTGGTCTGGAAAGCGCCCGGGAATATTTGAACTTCTCGACTGTTTCCAGACGAATTTCCAGATGCACTTTCTTTAGGATCCACTGGGAAGAACGTACTTTTAGAAAATCCTTGGAAAATTAAACACACACACCTCCCCCCACATATTTTGGCCCATACGCTCGAAATTCTGCCCTCGTAGGTTTTCTGGATTCATCTCCTCGTCGACCTTACACGAAGGGAAGACTCGCCGCTTTTATTTTGTAAACATCAACATCGCATCTTCCTCTTTCTTAGCAAAACGAAAGTTAATCCGCAAAGGCTCGGCAGGCAGAGTCCGGGATGCTAAACTTAAAAATTATTGACCGGGCCAGGGCGGGGTGCGGGGGAGGGGGAAAGGATGGCAGAAAGCAGCAGTTGTTTGGGGGGGGTCAACTGGCGCCCCGAAACTTCATTTTACTTTTGACACGGGTGCAGCAGCAACTTTTCATTTTCATCCTCTGTTTCAGCTAACTGCCATGCCGCTGTGATCTGAATCGTACATAAGTCAGCTCGACTTTTACGATTGAATATCTGAGTGGAGATCCCAGCCCATTATAAGAGCACAATTTTGTTGTTGTTGTTTATATGGAGAGAGAATAAGACTACTCAATGGATAACGTATTAGGCAGAACGAAACAAAGCGATGACTGAAGGACCAGGCAACTTAATTATGGGGTTTTTTTGGGGGGGGGGGGAACATGGTTCTGCTGTTGAGTTTCTTTTTGCATATGGTCAACTGGTCAGTCGCTCTGAATCTATTTTCTAATAGCTTTCTTCCTCCCTCCCTCCCTCCCTTCCTTTTAACTACCGATAACATACAAAAGGCACCACTCGAACCAACTCTCCATTTATAGAGGCATCGGTCAACGCGATTACATTGAATTATTATGTTTTCATTGATTTTTTTTTAAATCTTTGCTGCTTCACGGATAGCTTCATCTCCATATTTCTCCTCTATTTTCTTTCTTTAGCAAATAGTTTCTTTATATTTTATTTCGTGTGCTCCCTAAGATAAATTAAATGAAGGGGAAAATAAACGACTGCGTAGTTAAGTAGTGGTCCTGCTACTTCCTTCCTTTCTTTCTCTCTCTCTCTCTCCCAAACAGGCAGCTGCCCTTTCGGTTAATTTTATGTTGGCCGGAAGCGCTGCGTAGCTTCGCCGCTCTTCGCCTACTTGCTGGAGGTTGAAGAAACAGTCCAGCAAAATGAAATGTTGGAAACCAGAAACCTGCCAGGACTTACAACTATCAGAAGGGTCAAGTTCTTCTTAGTCTGTTCTCTCTCTTTCCCCCAGGAGCAGTAACGGTGGCAGAAGCGATTAGTAGTACAGTAGTAACAGCAGTAGTAGCAGACTCTTGCAGAAATGAAGTCCTTGGTTTGCCATTTAGATGCTCATACTTAGCAAGTGAAAAGTAAGAATTCAATGGGCTTCAATGGGCTCCCGAAGCACTCAGGCTTTCGTGGCAGCCAGGCACGCCTGCTAACACTTTTCCAGCCTGGAAAGTCATTGGAACTTGGGCGACTGCGTGAATGATCTTGCCTTTGCGAAGCTTTGTTCTTACAAAATAATAATAATTTTGTTTCATCCAAAAAGCTAGGCTACCACACACACAGCCGCACATTTCACCACTTCTAACTGATAAGGGTATGTTGGAATTAGCTTGTTTCTGAGATTTATAGGGAACACATCTTCCACTAAATCCAACTATTTCACAGTAGCTTCAGGGTCATCCAAAACTCCGTAACAAAAACAGCAGCAAAATATCCCTTACTCTTCCTAACTTACAGCTTTGCCTCCTAAACCTGGAAGCGTTTTCCAGTTACTCTCCCACTTTCATCTCTATCTACCTCAGTCTGTAAACCTGACAAACCAAGTCAAGAAGAAATGCATTGTTACCCAGTCCTTCGGTTTCAGTGGATTGGAATTCTCTTTAGTCATGTAATTAGTGCAAAAACTCATCACTTAACAAAACAAACAATCCAAGGCTGGCCAATCTAGTAACCCCCCCCTTTTTCTGGGATTAGTTAGCATTTCTGATCTTTAAATGCTACATTTATTTTCTCGTTTGCAATGTGTTCTTTGCCACATAATTCACAACAGAAAGATGATTTGCTCTCTAATTTTAGACTCAGCCAACTGGTTACAGTTTTGACTTTAAGGCACTGTTATTTGTAATTTTTTAAAAAAGAATATAGAATGAAAAATGTGACCTTTTTATAGCTGAACAGATACAAACATCAAATTTCGAATTGATAATTATCAATTTCTAAGCAAAGGAGTTTATAAAGACTTTGAATCTGTGGAAGGCTTCTTAGAAATTTTGCAATTAAAACAGCAAAGGGAGGTATTTAATGCACTATGGTGAGAGACATGTACATACCAAACGTGTCAAAGAAAGCAACTATGTTCAATGATTATTATGTTTTGGTAAGTTTAATTTTGAATCATAGTATAATTTCCCTTATTATTATTAGAATTAAGGATTTATCCTTCCATTTGTAATGTTCTCAGTGTTCAGTGTGCCTAAGAAAAAAGTTCAAATGCTTTAAAAAAGAATCACTTCTCAGTACACACTCACACATTCCCATATACATATGGAGAAATGCAGGGAATATCTAATTAATCTACCATTTTCATAAAAGTATTAATTAGTTTGCTATTTGTTAATGCTATTTGCTATTTGCTAATATTTGGCCAGTATTTATACATGTTTAGTTATTGTTTGCATTAATAGAAGATGGCATCAAAGTTTTACCAGGAAAGGAACCAGAAAGTACTTTGTTGGCAGAATATAAATCATTGTTTCTCATCTCGCTTAAATTATTTAATTTTTTATATATAGTTTTATTTTATGTGTGCACTTCTCTCTCTGTTTGTGTGTGTGCATGTGTGTGAGAGAGAGACAAAAGAGCAACTCCAATCCTAATTTATAAGTAAATACATAGATATATTTGATCAGTAGAACTTTCCATTGAATTTGCTTGGAATCTCACCTAGAGGTAAGGGCACTAGTATAAATTGTAAGCCATGCCTAGTTAAAATCATACCCAATGAGCAGACCAGTGTAGTGAAATTACTGGGAGTGACAGAGAACACTAAAAACAAATTCAAAATAGCAAGTTAAGTTCCTTTCATTGTAATGCTTATTGTTATGGGTAGATGGAATGACTTTTTCCTCCTAAATTTGTGATTCCACCCCAACATGTAACATCAATTATCTTAGAAATATGACATTTTTAAGAGGGGTGTGTGGAATCATGGGAATTTGTTCAGAAGCTAAGTGGGAGCGGGGGAATACTTTAAGCTTTATCTTGGACAGTGAGTGTTTCTGAGAAGATAAATAGTTCTTGTAGGACCAGGGAAAAATATAGGAAATAACCAGTTTGACTGAGTTATGATTTTAAAGAGCCCCCCTCCCAGTTTGCAGTAATAAAGAAACTGATTGGAAGCAAAGCCACTCAACTAAGATCTAAGAACATTATTTTTTGGTGAAATATTTCCATTTCTTACTAACCTTGACTCAGTATGTTGCATTCTTTAATGAACCCTTGTAATACATGCACCCCTAATAATTTTCATTATTAAATAATTTGCAAAATAAAATAATGACATCATCCATCCAAAGGAAAGTATTTTAAAACTCTAATTGAATTTTTCCTCAAATGGAATTTGTTCAGATTGTTTCTCTGCATATTCTTTGTTCAGCAATAAGTTTCATTATCCCCAATTGATCTTACTCCTAAGTAAATTTGGTTATGATTATATTTGATCGTATTGCTTGTCTACCTGAAAATAAAACCCTTTGACTACATTGTAAATGAAAAGTAGACATAGGCTTCGCAGTATAGCTGACCCTTTAGAGATATTTCATGAAGAATAAGCCCTATTGAAGAGAATAAGGCTTGTTCTAAATGAATAGACTTAATACAAAGTTAACTCCCCATGAATACAACAAGATTTATTGCTAAGAAGCTATGTCTAGTACTGTGCCATATGTTTGTACTATTACATTGATCTGATTTTCCATTCTAAGTATGAATCAATTTATCTTTAGTAGAAAAAGAAATAGCACTGGTGGAAAAGTGCATCTTACTTTGGAAAAAATCAGACTTAGATCTTGATGAGACTGAATTCAAAATCCACAATAATACCCTTATCTCGTCCACTAATTTCTAGATGCTCACATAAAAGGAAATCTGGGCATAACAAGTCTCACCCACAAGTAGGCCATGTACCTATAAACATTTCACACATTATTCTTACAAGCAATCTATGGGTTTTCACATACATTTTTTAAAATGATGCTAAATGTAACACGAATGCAGGCCAACTTCATTTATTTTCTTCTGCAGTGAATTTTGGGATTACGAAAGTTGAGAGTCAGTCACTGCACTCTGAGATGGGCAGGCCGCTGGACACTTGCAGCAACCTCCGAATGTCTCCTGTGAAAGGGATTCCGGAGAAAAGAGAATTGGATGAACTTGGTGATAAGTGTGACAGCAATGTTTCCAGCAGTAAGAAGAGAAGGCACCGGACCACTTTTACCAGTTTACAGCTGGAAGAACTGGAGAAAGTGTTCCAGAAGACACATTACCCCGATGTTTATGTCAGAGAGCAGTTGGCTCTGAGAACGGAACTCACCGAAGCTCGAGTTCAGGTAGGTGCCTCAGTTCCATCCAAAACAGAACAACATAATCTACTCAGTGTTTCTCAAACTTGGCAACTTTAAAACGTGTGGCTTCGTGCGCCCTGGGGAATTCTGGGAGTTGAAGTCCACAGATCTTAAACTTGCCAAGTTTGAGAAACACTGAATTAGAGGCTAAAAGAAACAGCTGAAGCAGTAGGGTCTTGCAAAAACCAAACCAAAAGGTATAAATGATCAGTCAGACAAAATAAAATAAGTTATTTAGAACTGATGCTAGGCCTTTACTATTTGCTAGCAAGGCATGCCATCTATTTAACACTGAGTAACTTCCCTAGCTGCTGCCGCCCCCTCCCCCCCCAGTTCTTCATTTCATGATCTCAAGAGTTTGTCTAATGGTCTTGGTAGGGTAAGGCAAGATAGTTTTATATTCCCTTCAGCCAGAAATGGCAAAAGCATAGTGTCTTGCTTTAGGACATCTGATATCATACTGGATTATGGACTGAGGACTTTTGGGGTTCAACCAGAACTGTGACAGCCTAAAGTCCCACTGCTAACAGCAATCACGAAAAGATGAGGAAACGTAGATTAGGATATCACTGTCAAGGTTCCGACTAATGAACCCAACCGATTCAGCACTCCGAGACGTGCAGCTTTCTCAAAGAACTATTTTATTGAGTACATCATTTCGGCATGGATGAAAACAGTTCTTTGAGAAAGCTGCACGTCTCGGAGTGCTGAATCGGTTGGGTTCATTAGTCGGAGCCTGGACAATCACAACTCGATCCTTGCTTTTTCTGTGCTTGCATCTCCGCATTGTAAGTCATGTGGGTTGCTTCATGATGTCACAACACACATTTCCCTGGATCCCCTATCTGTGGCAGCAAATGGTTCTGTTGGACAGTTTTAACTATGCTTCATTAAGGTGCCTTTGTACCTCCCTTGCATGAGCTGCATTTTGGAGCTAAATTTGGTTAATGAGGGACATAGAACAGAAGAAGCCATGTTTTCAATAAAAATAATTACATAGTCGAATTCCTATGTAATTTATTCACATTAGGGACTCTGGAAATATAAAGCTGATATAAATATGGTCAAATTATTTTAATGTAATGATTAAGGAATCCCAAGTTGTGCAGGTAGTTAAAGGAATGTATCTGCATTCTGAAATTGAGAAATAACCATCCTTCTGTTCAGGAAAATGATAACTTGCTTAAACAATAATAAAAATAAAATAATAATAAAACGATTCTCTGTAGTGAATTGATTCAATTCATTATAGAGAGCTATTGTATTATTTTTTTATTTTTTTATTATTGTTGATTCTGAAATGTTTTAAAAGAGAAGAATAAAGAAAGAACATGTTATATTGAACAGTGTCAAGCATTTTAGCCCCTGGCATACTCATAACAGTTGAGGTCTTTTGAATACCACTATCATCACCCAACTGGCTCCTCCTGAGCTGAGAAATCTTGGACTTTGGCTGAAGTTCACACATGACTCTTCTACCATCTGGAAATCTATATAATTCCAGGAACTTTAGCTGGCTTTCTATTGAAGTGTGATGCCAACATTTTATTGCATGCTCTATGAGTCGATAGCATCATCAGTGACTGATTTTGAAAAGTACAGAGGTTCTGGATCTTTCACTAAAAACACCGGAATTCTGTTTATAGGATCTGCTGCATTAAACTGTCAAGATTAATGTAGTAAATGGTCAAGTAACAACGTTCTGCTAATCAGTATTCTCGTGCTTCTTCAAATGCAAGTGTAAGCTGTCAGTTAAGGCTGTTTCAGATTATTGTATATATACATATCCTCCTCTTCATTATTACAAGCATGATTTTTATGATGTGTTAAGCATATACTTAAACATATATATGGTGAACAGCAAATGTATGGCATGCTTGTATTTGTAAGTGCATGTATCTCACATAGAACTACTAATGCATCTAGGTTGGGAGCTCATATCCCTGCAAAGCTGGCAGTATCAGGTTGAACATTATATAGTTTGCAATATATTATATTGGTAATCTGTAGTTGGTAAAGGAGCTGCAATACTAGTTAAAACTATCACATTCAGTTCCCATTCCTGGCAGCTATTCCCACTGAAATTAGTGGAGGCAGAGTAATACTTGGGCCACTAGAAGCTTGAAATGTTGTGATGGCACAGAAGAAATTAGGATGTGTTTTGGAATTATTTCATTATATAGATTCTGTCCCAAACAGAACTTTATTTTTCTTCAGTTGGTATCTTCCAGATGTCAGACTACAATTATTATTGCCATCCACCAGACTAGAGATTATGGGATTTATAATCTAATACATCTGAAAGGGTTGTTGCATTAGGCGAGGCTGCATTAATTCATATATTCGGTCAAATCATGTAACACTTATGGGGTGCTAACAGAGACTTGTTGGATGCAGGTATTAATATAGGTAGTCCTTTACTTACAACGGTTTGTTTAGTGACTGTTCAAAGTTACCACTATGACGAAAAAAGTGATTTATGACCGTATTTCACACTTACCACTATTGCAGTATCTTCATGGTCACATGATCAAAATTCAAATGCTGGGCAATTGACTCATATTTATGATGGCTGCAGTGTCCTGGGGTCATGTGATCACCTTTTGTGACTTTATGATAAGCAAAGTCAGTGGGGAATCCACATTCACTTAACACCCATGTTCCTAGTTAACAACTGGAGCGATTCACTTAACAACTGTGACAAGAAAGGTTGTAAAATGGGGAAAAGCTCACTTAACAACTGTCTCGCTTAGGAACAGAAATTTTGAGCTCAATTGTGTTCGTAAGTCAAGGACTACCTATATTGCAATCCTATATGTATTTTCTTATGAATTAAATATCTCTGGGACAAACTCATAAAAAATCCCGCTAAGTGAAGCAAAGTCCATTGAATGCAATATGTTTAAAATAGTAGTTAGTACACTGGGAAATAGCTGATAATGGATATATCAACAAATCCAAAAATATACCTTAAACTGTAGAGAACTCCTATAAAGAAATATGATACCTTGGATCCAAATTTAATCACGCTTTAAAAAAACTACTGAGTTTAATCCTTTCGGTTTCAATAAAACTAACCGAAAGTTCACTTAAATCTGGAGTATTGGAGTAATTGCACCAATCTGAATTAATCTATTCTAAATAGGATTAAGACTATATCTTCTGCAGTGATTGGAGAGGGATGGGTATTTGTCTTTTACAGAACACCTCTTATTATTTATTTAATTTATTTACTTTTATCCTGCCTTTATTATTTTTTATAAATAATGCAAGGGAGTGAACATACACAATACTTCCGTCCCCTCCTATTTTCCCTACAACAACAACCCTGTGAGGTGGGTTGGGCTGAGAGAGGGTGACTGGCACAAAGTCACACAGATAGCTTTTATTCCTTAGGTAGGTTTAAAATTCACAGTCTCCTGGTTGTATAATTAAATACTGTCTTATATAAGTAAGGTAAAACTATATTTTTTTAATCTCACTAAATCCAGCATATTTAGTAATTATTTAACACCCAAAGCATCCTATTTCTCAAATTAAAAAAAAAATAGTGTCAATAACAAATGTTTTTGAAAACTGTGTATCTAAGTCAAAATTTGCTGGACACAATTTTCAGAATTACAGATTATGGTTTTGCTTTTGCATTCGAAGAAACGGCTGTACCATTCATGCTAACATCATATCTTACTATTTGAAGGAATAGCAAGGTTTGGTCTAATTCAGAAGGCAGCTGCTTAGGTTTTGCTAAGGCTTCTCAAGTCATTATGGACAGATAAAAGGGTGGCAGAGCCAGAGAGAGAGGGATGTTATGGCTTGTATATATTATATTCTCTCCTTGGAACAAAATTGCTGGTTTCATTTTTTCCCCTCAGAATGTTTATTCTACTCTTTGTGTACATAGAGATTTCCGTGCTATTGAAGTAAATGCCCTAGATTTTTGCATCTCTGATCAGTCTACTGAAAAAGGCCAATGTAAGAAAATGGAGATCATAATTCCACTGAGCGGCAACAGTATTCCATCATAATATTAAGCAATTTTCAAAGGCTTTACATCATTAGAGACCGGCATCTGGTTAGGCAGGGATAACAAGCAGCAGATTGTTGCTTCATTTTATATAGGCAATGGTTACTTTATCTTTGCCAAGAGTCGGTTTTGAGTAAATCGATGTAAACAGAAACATTTTGGGGGGAGTGTCAGGGTTAAAAAATGTGGGTTTCTTCCCCCATGAGTTCCTTCCTAAAATTCAAGCAAATTGTTGGATTTAAATTAACCAAACGATTGGCTGAATATATGCAGTGCACATCTCATTTTGCCAGTATTTCATCAAGATCCAATTTAAGTTTCATCCTGCTTACATGCCGAAAGAGCCTGCCTGAATCTAATTTATTGAAGAGGTTTTCTTTTTCTGTTGCATGTTAGAGGAGTAACTGGCACTCAGCCTAAGGAGATGGTCAAGACATTTACAGCGACAGGGGCCTAAATATTAAATATTATGAGTTATTTGCTCTTACTGCAGACACAAAGGGGAGGCAAAAAAAAATGTTTCCCAGACAAAAATGTTTCATACAGCACAAGTTTATCAACAACAAAAAAAATTCTTTCCTGCAATTGATTATGCAGTTGGGTAAATTTTATTGACTAGTGGTTGCTATATATATATGTTCATAGTATATTTATTAGCTGTGTTTCTCCTTTAGATGGTTTGGGGGCACTTTTCAAAATTGTTCTATTAAATTTGCAAGAGGGTCTGTGGAAAATTAATTCTCACGCTGGTGTTTCAGCACAGCAGCCACCTTATTCAGTGAATGTAATTTCAAGTGGTTTAATTGTTTCTTAATTGGCTAATCTTTAACTGCCCTGAAGGAGTGTTCTATTTGCAGCAGATTTGTAATTATGTAATGCTAACTAGGAATGTGGTGGAATATTGATAACACTAGAAAATATTCAGTCATTCAATTGAAAAGGAACAAATATGAAATAAATTATTTGTGCAATTTGCCATGCTAACATGCATCTTGCAACAATAACTTTGGAAGGTCGCATGCAGCTACTAGCTTTCATGAAATTCCAGTCCTGTCATGACTTGGGTATAGCAGCTCCAATAAAGCAACTATTCCAGCTTATATTTCTTTGAGAACTGCAGATAAGCCTTTGTACTGATATGAGAGAACACAAAAGTAGCAAACCTTAAGAACATAAGTTCCATCTGCTTCATATCAGCTAGTTACAATATGCTTGACGTGGTTAGACTGCCTTTGGAAACTTCAGTTGGTTCAAAATAAAAATAAAAATACTGTGCTTCTTTTATTTAGTGTAGCTGAATAATTGACTGGATCAGCAAGTTTTTAGAATCAGCATGGAAGAAGGGAAAAATTGGGATTGCATAAAATATAGCAAAGACATTGTATTCTGTCCAATTTTTTTTTTGCCAATTTTTTTCTTCAAGATGATTTTTTATTTAAGTTTCCTATTTTTGTTTCCCAGCTTTTCTCTACTTCTTTAGCTGTTGATATTCTTACTAATATTGGGCTGTTTTTTATTTTAAAAAGTAAAAACAAAACAAAACAAAACAGAATCATATGAAAATGACCGAGGTGAGGATTGAATTGCAAAACACACCACCATTCTTTGGAAGCCAATACCTAATTCCAGAAAGCTAACTAATTCAAACCAGAGACAAGAATTTGTCCAAGGTACTAAATAAAAGTAAGAGTAGGGATTAAGTCCCAGATACAAAATTGCAGTTTGTCCCCCACCTCCAAAAAACATCACAACACCCATGTCACAGTAAGTAAACTGGAAAATAGAGAAACGCATACAGTATATTCAAAGATGCATAGAAAGATACCCCATATTAAAACGCATATGCAATCAAAACGAAGCCAATAAAAAGAAGGAAAGCAGCCAAATTGCATATATGACCCCCAGGTCAAAATTGTAAACATGGTAAAAAAAAAAAACCTATAGAAAATACACATCTCCGTGAAAGAAAATAAATAGACATGTCTTGGGCATGGACAAGGACTTCTCATTCCCTTAAAACTTCCTCTAGTTTCTTTGGATGTTCTCTGCCATTGCCATTTTGTACCACAGCCTGCCATTATTGTTTCAGATGAGATTGCATAAATAAAGAAGATAGTAGGATCAGGAATTTTTATCCGAAAGCTTGCCAGTTTTCAATTACTATTG
>QLTV01003261.1:292817-317389 GCA_003457575.1 Thermophis baileyi
GATAAACCTCTGTTTACTGTATTTTGCTCCTGGGTTGTCTCAAAATAGTCACACTGTGTGCACTGTGACATAAATGAACATGTGAGGGAGGGAGGGAGGGAGAGAGAGAGACTGAGCAAAAGAGATTTCTACTGCCACTGGGGTGACCATAATCTACTCTTAATCATTCCAATGTTATATTTCATTCAATGTTCATTTTAATATAAAATGTACACTTCAAACACCTTTTATAGCTTACTCTGGAGCAAAGAGGAGAGAGAGGGGGGGATGGACAAAAACAAGCAAAACAAAACAAAACCACAGACGGGATTAAGTGGCTTTCATTTTGACTCCATCTGAGGTGTCTTGCTCTGCTCTCTTTCTTTGCATTTTCCCTTCAAGGGATAGAATCTTCTCCTGTGTAACTTCATTTCTGGCTGCCTTTTGGTACACATGGAGTTTTGCTGTAAAGTTTGCTTTTACAAATGCCTTTTACTTATGGAACTATATTTTAAATGATATATTTCCAAGCACAATGTTTTGATTGTGTTAATGTTTTAGACCAGGAGCAGACAATGCAGGGCCTTCTTCATCAGTGTGTTTATGGAGACTTGCTAGCGGGGGTGAAATCCAGCAGGTTCTGACAGGTTCTGGAGAACCGGTAGCGGAAATTTTGAGTAGTTCGGAGAACCGGCAAATACCACCTCTGGCTGGCCCCAGAGTGGGGTGGGAATGGAGATTTTGCAATATCCTTCCCCCAGGAGTGGGGAGGGAATGGGGATTTTGCAGCATCCTTCCCCTGTCACGCCCACCAAGACACGCCCACCAAGACACACCACGCCCACCGAGACACACCCACAGAACCGGTAGTAAAAAAAATTGGATTTCACCACTGCTTGCTAGTGCCACTGGGCTCCTTGACTTGCGTGACTTTATTTATTTATTTTAAAAAAATATTTTAATTGTTTTAAAAATTGAAAGCTGGATAGTGTAAAATAGTCTCTGACATCATCTTTATTTTCAAGACTGCTTCTGGAGCCCTAAACCAGTCCACAAGCGTTCTTAAAGAGGGTGGATGAAGACAGCCCTCAGATCTGTTTGGAAATATGTCTTCCTTTTACTTTTGGAGTCAGAAAGAGTGACAGGGAACAACCTCACTAGTTTGCCTCTGGTAAACAGATATTGCATAACATGCCACTTGTCCAAAAACATATCCTCTCTGTCCTTAGTGTAATCAGTGCTTCTCAAACTTGGCAATTTTAGGTTTTATGGACTTATCTTAAAATGGTCACGTCTGAAAAATACTGGTTTAAATGGTAATTGGTACTTTTGATTTTCATGAATGAAGGCAAATATACATGTCCCAGGATAATGTTGCAGGATCAATCTGGGTCGGTAAGCGAGACCAGAGGTTTAGTCTTCTGAGCTTTCGGACTTGTGCTGGAGCCCATCCTCAGGGAACTTCTCTCTCTACGTGAATGTGTACTTTGGGCTATTCTATTCACAGTATTTATGTGGTCCCTGGTTGGGTGTGGCTTCTTATTGGTTAATTGGGATGATGATGGCCAGCTATTAAGACATTAGTTATTATTTCTTTGTGCTGCCAAGTCCTCGTAAATACTAATACTAAATAAATAAATACATAAATATTATACATAGAATAGCCCTAAGCACAAATTCCGGTAGAGAAAAGTTTCCTGAGGCTGGGCTCCAGCATGAGTCTCAAAGCTTGGAAGACTAAATCTCTGGTCCTGGTGACTGACCCAGATTGCATCCTGCGTTCTCAGATATTGGAAGTATATTGGTTGTAGGGTCATATCCTTAAGGTATATTTGTATTTTGTATATTTGTATTTAATGAAAAGAAGGACTAGAGGTGACATGATAGCAGTGTTCCAATATCTATAGCTGCCACAAAGAAGAGAGACCTATTCTCCAAAGCACCTGAGGGTAGAACAAGAAGCAATGGGTGGAAACTAATCAAGGAGAGAAGCAACCTAGAACTAAGAAGACATTTCCTGACAGTTAGAACAATTAATCAGTGGAACAGCTTGCCTCCAGAAATTGTGAATGCTCCAACACTGGAAGTTTTTAAGAAGAGGTTGGATAACCATTTGTCTGAAGTGGTGTAGGGTTTCCTGCCTAAGCAGGGGGTTGGACTTGAAGACCTCCAAGGTCCCTCCCAACTCTCTTATTCTATTCTACTATTTCTATTTTGCCAAAGGCTATGAAAATTCCGCACTCCACTTCTCCAGAGAACATATTATGGAACCTAATCATGAGGTCTTTAACATGACAAAATCTCTTTACATTGGCTTGATGTCAGAGCTGATGAAAGGTGTAGGCAACAACATATGATGACTTAAAGTTAGGAAACATTTGTTAATTTTAGATATTCAGAATACATCATTGAACCATATTGCAGAATTCACCAAAATGCCTTAGTGAAATAATTTTTCTAGGTTCATCTGATGCATGGCTGTTGCTGTCATGCAATGGATTATCAGAGATCAACAGAAAGCCTATTAAAAATATAAGCATATCTTAAAAATATTATGGATTTGGTTCCAGATTACCACAATGAAGTGAATTTTGAAAATAAAGTGAGTCACACATTTTTTTTGCTTTCCCATTTAATGTAAAAATTATATGTAGTATAAATAATATATACTCCCTTGACACTTGAAGTGGTAAAAGAGGAAGTAAAGAAGAAGAAAAAGTTGAAAGTAGGAACTATATTGTAGTCTATCAAGTGTGTAATAACATCGTATCTAAAAAATCAGTGTGCACTCTTTAATTAAAAACATTGTATTGCTAAAAATGCTAATGATGAAAAAGTATGACATATTGTGAGAATTATGAAAATGTGGGACCTTTGGTTGCTCCCTGAGCTTGAGGATTTTCTTGCAGATGTTTCATTACCAAACTAGGTAATATCATCAATGCATCAGAAAAATGTGTCACAGAGACACAAATTGAGCAAATGCTACCGGTATTAGAAAAATAGTGTCAATAGACTTGTTCGATGCAGCGTTTTCACAAACCTTCAATTTGTACAAAAAGCGGTAACTGTGAAATGCAACAAGGTGAAGTGCAATAAAACAAGAGATGCCTGCATTGCTGTGAGACCATTTCTAAAACATGAGTTCATGAGATTCATGGGATCGTAAGGTGACGATAAGTCTTTCAAATATCCTGTTGTATCAAGAATGCATGGTGGAAGAGAGATGCATCATATGCTATTCCAGGTAATGACACTTGAATTGAGGTATGAAGTAGGGAATTGTCATCTTAGCATATGCCCACATTCTATCAAACATTCAAGGAGATGATGTTTGTAATGGAAACCCTTCCTGTCTGAGCTCCAGCCTGATTATTTGAAAAGGACTTTTGAAATTATCCTGAGGGTGGCATCATGATTTAATATCATATCACCACTGGCATGATATTAAACTAGAAGCTGCACGAAACCCAAAAATCATTGGCGGTCAAAACTGTGTCAGTCTATAAAAAGGAGTTTTATGGAGTTGGGCTTGGACCATAGTTTAGCCATCCTTGTACTTTTTTATTCTGTCTTCATAAAAGGCCTCCATTAAGAAGTCCTTCCTCTGTCTGCCAGTAACATCTTTCACTGCATGTCTTAGGAACAGCTTATGATGGTATCTATCAAGTTCAGAACATTGCTGGTTTCTAGAATTTCATTAAAATCCAAAACAGAGTAAAGAAGGGACAAAAGGATAATTTCTTATCCACAAAGTGCTGTAAATTTAAAGATGCTTATTAAATCATAAGTCAAGAAGTGGCTTTTGGCTATCTTTCTCCTCAGTGCTTTGAACCAAGGGATGTATTTGGTTCAATGAATGAAATGATGGAGATGTGTAGCAGTGCAAAGAAATAGGCAGGACCAGAAGAAAATATTTCTTTTAAACCAAATTGATTAAACATAGTTGATATGATTATACTCCAATGAATTTAATATGATCCATTTGTCACATTAAGCATATTGAGTATTATGAATTACCATTTTTATTGCTTGTAGCAAAAGCAGTAAATAAGCAATCACACAGGAGTAAAACAATGCTTTATAAACAATAAAGACCAAGATTTTTTAAAAAGAGAAAGTATATATCCCACACATATAAAACATTTAAGAAAACAGTCCCTATCTGATTATAATCCTTATTTCAGAACACTTGCAGTCTTGCTCAAAGAGGGAGCATATAACTTTCTTACTGAAACAGCAAACTGGACAATTTGATAAGTGAAAAAGCCAAAATGTTGAGTTCCAACTGCTGTACTAAAATATTATCCCGTAACTATTCTGATCTGATACACAGAGAAAATTAAATTAAATAATGCAAAATATATTTAACCAGAAATTTATTTATGTTTATTTTATTTATTAAATTTCTATGTCACCCATCTCACTAACACAGTGGCTCTGGATAGCTTATCATATAATAAAAAGCCAAAAAGTACTAGAAATAGAAATAGAAATAAGAGTTGGAAGGGACCTTGGAGGTCTTCTAGTCCAACCCCCTGCTTAGGTAGGAAACCCTACACCACTTCAGACAAATGGTTATCCATCATCTTCTTAAAAACGTCCAGTGTTGGAGCACCCACAACCTCTGGAGGCAAGTTGTTCCACTGATTAATTGTTCTAACTGTCAGGAAATTTCTCCTTAGTTCTAAGTTGCTTCTCTCCTTGATTAGTTTCCACCCATTGCTTCTTGTCCTACCCTCAGGAGCTTTGGAGAATAGCTTGACTCCCTCTTCTTTGTGGCAGCCCCTGAGATATTGGATCATGAAGAAAAATCATGAAGAAAAATTTTAAATGAACTTCGTCACAAGCTAAGTAATTTACTAAATTTATATTGTTTCATTCCAGCTTCAGGAAAGGTCTAGAATCTCCACATCTTTTTTACATTGTGGCGACCAAAACTGGATGCAGTGTGTGGCCTTACCAAGTGTGGCCTTACCAAGGCATTATAAAGTGGTATTAACACTTCACGTGATCTTGATTCTATCCCTCTGTTTATGCAGCCTAGAACTGTGTTGGCTTTTTTGGTAGCTGCTGCACACTGCTGGCTCATATTTAAATGGTTGTCCACTAGGACTCCAAGATCCCTCTCACAGTTACTACTATTGAGCAGGGTACCACATATACTAAAAACAATTAAAACTAGGATTAAACAGATTAAAAGTTAAAAATCAAGTTGGTGGGCAGCCTGGGGGTGAGAAACGTTTCTACACCATTAGCCACTCCCAGTATAGCAGGCCCCTGTCAGGACCCCAGGTCAGTGGCAGAACCAAGTTTTTAGACTCTTCTAGAAGGCCAGGAGTATGGGGGTAGATCTCACCTCACACGGCAGAATATTCCAGAGGGTGGGGGTCACAGCTGAAAAGCGCCTTTTCCTACACCCCACCAGCGAAAATTCTTTGGCTAATGGAATCTGAAGTAGACTTTTTCACTGGAATGAGTGGGGTGGGTTAATTCCATCAGGGTAAGGTGGTTCCTTAGATTCCCATATAGGAGTTTTAAAGGTGATGACCAATACTTGAATTGGATCTGGAAACAAAGTGGCAGTCAGTGGAGCTCACATGTGCCAGCCAAAGGGCTTCCAGAACTGTCTAAATTATGATTTCACAAATACATGAATAGGTATTCAGAGTATTTAAAAAAATAACTTTAATCAATGATTGCTGAGGGCATTAACTGCAGTCCTAACATTTGGGAAAAATTAATTTATTTGTAAATGATTTTTATGGTCACCCAATTTGCAAATCACTTAATTCCATTATGATTTTTAAAAGAGAAACATCATCTGCTTGAAAACAGTTGATTATTGCTATGTCTGTATTAAGTTATAATTATAAAAATGAATCCACAAGTTGACTTTTACCTGTTAGTGATAGGGAAGAATCTACAGTATGTGAAATTGATACATATCTGCCAATTCTCACTTTGGAATTGCCAGTTGCTTCATTGCCATTCTGTACAAGTAGTCCTCAGCTTATGACCATTCATTTAAAAACTGTTTGAAGTTACAATGGTATTGAAAAAAGTAACTTATAACTCACCCTCGAAGTTAGATTGTTGCATCATCCCCTGAAGTCATGTGATTGCAATTTAAGCATTTGGCAATTGGCTTGTATTTATGATGGTTTCAGCAACTTATGGTCATGTGTTCAGAATTGGCAACCTTTCCAGATGGCTTCCAACAAGCAATATCAATAGGGGAAGCCAGATTCATTCAATGACCACATGATTCACTCAACAACCATGAAATTCACTTTAGCTAAATGGGCAACATATAAATTTAATCAATCAATCAATAATTCACTTAATGATTGTGATAAAAATAGTCCTAAAACTGGGTCTGATCACTTCATTACTTGCTTAACAACTGCATTGCTTAGTGCCCTAAATTCTGGTTCCAATTGTACTTGGGTGTACCTGTAGCAAATTCATATTGCTCACATTGTCAAACACTTAGAGAGGCATTTTTGTCTTGTCAATAAATGTCTATAAACCATTTATAAACTTGTCTCAAAGGTGATTTTTCAAGAGGCAACTGGACTTTCTGGTTTTTTTTTGAAGACGTTTCACTTCTCATCCAAGAAGCATCTTTAGCTCCAGTCTTCAAAGAAAAAGCAGGAAGTTCAGTTGCCTCTTAAAAAAGCACCTTTGGGACAACCATGACCTGGATGACTGAGAATCTCCATAGATATTTATAGATTTTTAAACTTATACCAAAGCTCTGGCTTTGAATAGCTTGTCATTAATTTCTTTTACTGGCAATATTCTTGAAAGTTTTCAGGTCTAACTTTATAAGAGGGGAAAAAAAAATCCTCTGCTCACACAGGAACTAGAATTTTCTGACTTTATATTGTTAGTGAAAAAAAGTAAGCTAAGTTTTGATACAAAAAACCATGTGAAAAAACCCTGAATCAAAGTATATCCATTTTTAATCTTAATATTTTATGTCCTTTGAGGGACATCCACCTGGTTCCAATTTCATCCCAATTCAGTTGTCACATTGCAATTTTTACACTTCATTCAGCGTTTTTTTGGCCAGAACAATTTGGCTCTCATTGTTGCTCTATCCACTGGCTGAAATATGGATTAAAAATCATCCCTAACAGTCTTTAGGTCTATATAGAAAATACTGGTGATTCTTATATCAAGAGTCTTCAAGGAGCATAGTTATAGCTTGTACTTTCTGAAAAAAAATGCTTCTTCCTTTTTCCCTATTTTATATACAGTTTTAAATGCTGTATCTAATACAAGATATCATTTCATTTTTATTGCCTTTTAATGTGTTGGAACAACTGTACTCCATTTCCAGCCTGAAGGAGTAGTAATGTTGGCAGTATATGTACTATATATGTAAATGACTGGAGTACACCATTCTGGTGCCAATTTAGAAATTTCTGGCAAAACCTATTTTCCTTTCAGTTTTGTAAAACTGGAACTATAATTTGTTAAGTATTTGCTGGAATAATAAGAGACTATTCCAATAAGCTTTTTTCCTATTAGACTATATGATTTTAGATTAGAATTAACTACTGAAAATGCTTGAAATTCTGTTTGGAGTGGCTTATTAAAACTGAATTTATTCACCTCTCAGCATTTCTGCTTATTTTTCATAAGAAATCCCAAGACTGTTTCCCCAATATCATGTATGGATTCAAGTTTCCCTTATTTCCATTAATCATAATTTGGTAGTATTCATTTCTTTCTTTTTTCTTTTTAATCTACTGAAAGAGTATTCAACTCATGAAAATATTGGTAAAGCTCAGTAGGACTTCCTTCAAGACTGAAAGCTCCTAGAAATCACTGGAAGTGAGATATTTACTTCAACAATTGTGGGAGGCTACTACTTTATTTCCAAGGCATAAAGAACGGAAGTAAAACTACGGTTGCTCTTCTTCGTATATCCATGTCCATATTAAAATGGCAGCTACTTGTTATGTGACTTTCATTCCTGGTATTTATTTGGAGAAAATAAGAAAAAACTCTATTTTAAATAATTTCTTGATGTCTTATTGCAATATCATAGTTGATTTCTCTGTAGTTAGATACCAACCATGAGTGGTGATCACCATAGCAACTGATACACATAAAGTCCTTTTCTGTGGGTGGCCCTGGGTAGCCCCCCCCCCCCAATGCTGCTTATTTCATCCATTTGTATTCTCTGACTGGGCCAGGTAAAGGAAACAGAAATAGTATATTTCCAGTAGTTTCATTGGGGAACAAAGAGCTACAAATCGTTTGTACTAAATTAATAAGGCTCACATTTCAAAAAAGAATTTAAGAGGGAATAGAGTATCCTAAGTCTGATAATTGGAGTTAATTTGACAGATTCAGCTTGATTAAAGTGTGGAGACATGCAGGATCTTTTCTTCCAACAGTAACGCTGTACAATACTTAATGGAAGTTGGTTGCACTGATTTCTGCTGAATGTATCATCACACATATAACATTAAAGTGACTATCAAAGTGATACTACTTGAATTAGAGGGCTACAAATTAAGGTTTGGATGGCACAATTATTTATGATAAAGTTAAAGTTAATGTTGATTTTAATAATCACTTCGCTAGACATGCCATACTAAGAGTTTGGAATAAATATAAAAAAAGGTTCTCTACGAAGTTGCGTCTTTGGGTGTCCCCCCAGGAAGCTTTTTTTTTTAAAGAAAAGAAATGGTGGCGAAGCCAGACTGGTGGACGTATGGTAAAATATTATCTTTCAACTCTGGGGACCCTACACTAAAGTCAAGGGAAGAACTTGAATCAGAAGGTTATGTTTGCCATTGGTTTATATATTAACAATTGAAAGAATGATTTAAATCAGAAAAAAAGATTTATGGGTTTGGTTTTGCTAAAAATGAATTGGAAATCTTACTGTGTGTAGTGATGAGCATATTCTTGCTAAGATTTATCAAATGTTATTGAAGTTGAATTTGGAAAGTGAACCTGTAAAACATTGTATGATTCAGTGGGCAAGGAATTTTGGATACAATGTGATGCTTGAACAATGGGAAATTATATGGACAAAAGGTTTAAAATTTACACTAAATTGTAATTTAAAATAAAAACTTTATAAGATGATGTATTGCTGGTATTTAACACCGGATACATTATTTAGAATGTATAAAGGTATTTCAAATGAATGTTGGAAGTGTAAAAGCAAAGAAGGAACTTTTTATCATTTATGGTGGACATGTGATAAAGCAGAGAAATTTTGGAGTAAGGTTCATATTATAATACAAAAAATTCTTAAAACGAAAATAAAAATGAAACCAGAAACTTTTATTTTGGGTTTAATGAAAAAAGACTTGGAGAAAAAATTCGGAACTTTGATCTTATATATGTTGACAGCAGCAAGACTACTGTACGCACAAAAATGGAAGGACATTTTAATTCCCACTATGGACGAATGGCTACAGAAGCAGATGGAGTTGGTAGAAATGGCTAAATTGACTGTTTTGATTAAAGGAAAGAATATAAATACCTTTGTTTCCACATGGAGACCGCTTCTAAACTTTGTGTCTGAAGTGGAAAAAACTGAAACTTTGATTTTGGGTTTTACCAATTAGATTTATATGTTTTTATAGAAATGGCTAGTTTATATTATTATGGAAAAACAAAAAGTTGTTGTTTGATGTTAATGCTTTATTTTACTGCACCAGAGGGAGTTGGAAGTCAATGTTTCTTCTTTACTTTTCCCCAGTCCCTCCTCACCTTTTTCTCCCTCTTCCCCCATCACACTGTGTCTTCCTATTTACTTTTATATTTTGTATTTTATCTTATAACCTAATAAGAAATGTTTAAACCAAAAGTGACTATCAAAGTTTGAATCTGAAAGAGGGAAAAGAAGAAAATGAAGTCAGTATCAGTAGCTAAGCCGGTCTTAATCTTTTCTTTGGAATTAATCACTTAATATGACAAAGGACTTCTACTGTTTTTTCCATATCCTTTCTGTTTTTGTTTCATTTTCCAGAATTCTCCTCTTTCTTGGTAGATCAACTCTTAGTATATTTTCTAATCACTAAAATTCCCCTGTGCAAGATTATTATAGAAACATTCTATCTCCCATTTTGAATTTAGCATTTACAGAGAACCAAAAGTTTACAGATGGTAATAATGAAATAAATATATTGGGATAAATGTTCCCACTGCTATTCAGTAATAGACATTGCAAGTCAGATTATATACAAAGTCTCTATCATTCCAGAGGAAAGTATCTTCTCATGACATTTCTAAGGTGTGTTAAGACATGGATCTTCTTTGAAGAATCAGAAGAAGGAATCCTATGGCTATAATCACATTTTCTTGATAGAGTTCTATCTTACTTAAAGAAATTTCAAGCAAAACTACTTCCAGGGCTAGCACAGACAACATGTGGGGCCCATGGTCCAGAAAGTAGTGGGTGAACTAAGAAACTCTAACTATACATATTAAAATTTAATACACTTTTATTGACTGAAATTAAAATGTAATGCAGTTCATATTACTATTTGATTATAACATAAAACCTTATCTTTTTGTCAATTAATATTTATGATGTGGACATAATTTTTCCAGGTGCCTGGGGGATGCATGCAGGACATTCAGGGGTCAGCTACAATCCTGGGACTTAAGTAATTTATCACTGATCTATGGGCTGGCAAAACAATTAAGAGGGAGGGCAGCAGAAATGGTCCTTTGGACAATCTAACAATTTTCTTATTTGACATAGGTCTGGTTCCAAAACCGAAGAGCAAAATGGAGAAAGAGAGAACGTTACGGGCAAATCCAACAAGCAAAAAGTCATTTTGCTGCTACATATGATATATCTGTTTTACCACGGACTGATAGCTACCCCCAGGTATTAAATATTGAATATTTATTGTTTTGTTTCTTTTCTCTGGAAGACAAAAATGTATAATTCGTATTTATTTATCACACACACACACACACACACACACACACACACACACACACACACACACACACACACACACCAAGTGGCACAATTACTGTGTAATTGCTATACAGTAAATTCATTTTTTCCCTACATTATTTGCATCTAAACACGGGATTTTGTGTGCCACATGGAACACTTGTCTGGAACTTTTTCATTCTGAGTGAAGAATCAAAACTCTCAGTACAAGAAAACCTTTTCTGCCTCCTCTGGAACTGAGATGCAGGCAGCAGAGTTAACCAGGGAACCCTTACCTCAGGGGAAAGATGGCAGTTCCTTCAGTTGTGAGATGTTTCAGCACCAGGATGTCTGCTTCCCAGTAGATGTGGTTTAGCTATGATGCATGGAAGACATTTTAAGTAGAAGTCAAGATGAAACCCATAAGCTTATAAAACCATAAAAATGTTTTGACCAAATTATTATAGATTTTGCTCTTTCAATTCAATGCAGTTGTTAATTATTAAAAGAACTCTGCCCTTGTGTAGCATGATAGGACAATGCTTGGGGACTCTTTTTTGGCAATTTATAACCTGCTCGAACAAGAATTTTATAAAAACAGTAATGAAGCCAACCATCTGTTTTCTTCTTATTCCATTCTGTGAATTGTTAATTGTATAATTTTATTTTTCTTCAGACACATTTTGGAGAATTTTTTCTCCCCTTTGCCTTCCATAAATGTCAGGAAGCATTGTAATCAGAACAACTGAAGTGTTTACAGAGATAAATCATTTGCTGTTGGAATATTGCATGAAAATAGAGTCAGAGAAAACTTCTTTCAACTCTTTCCAAAGTCCCAAAGCTGGCTTCCTAGCAAAATGTCAGGCATTGACCTTTTGTCTGGAAATTCTACTTCTTTTTTCTGTTTTGACAATCTGGTGGAGTCTTGTAGATGATTTAGAGTCATCTCACATATTATAAAACCAGCTGTAATTATGCTAATACAACAGCTTTTATTTGTCAATATTGTGTCCTAATAAAACTAACATAGGTGCTTTAGTATCTCAATTTCTCTGAAAGTAGGAAAAGCATGGGATGAACTTCCAAGTAAAACTATTTAGAATGGAGATTCCAATGCAAAAAGGTAAAACAATTGCCCATATTGTTTTTATCATATCAAAGATTTACTTCTTGACTAGGTATAGTTAGAGAGCGAATTGATTGATTTTGTAATATCTTATGTCTGTTTGCTGCAGTCTTCCTCACAATGGTGCCTACCAACTCTCTGTATCATCTCTCATCATTGGTTATGGAGTGTATCATCTCTCATCATTGGTTATGATGATTGGAGCATATGAAAGTTATAGCATGAAACCAGTGCTTGCATATTCTAAATTAGAAAGGAGAACTAGAAAATCTGAGTGACTATACAGATAATTCATGCATATATAACTCTTTCCTTCCTGTGATTTCAATAAACATATAGAGTGAAATCTTCTATGGTTACATAGAATAAAGACTATTTATGAGTCATGAGCCATTTTCAGTATTTTATTTATTTAGGCTAATAATCTACTTCATTCATGAATGACTCTAAACAGTGTACATTCCAATGGAGTAGAAATGTTAAAGCAATAAATAATACAGTACAAAAGCAAACAACTAACAATAATGTTCACTTCCATCATATTATGTAAAATTATTCTTGCCAACATTACAATTATAAAGGAGCATCTGCAATTTGAATGAGAAAAAAAAGTCAAGATGGTACTCTGTGATTGACATATATTTAAAAGGACAGGCTTTGATTGTGCACCCCCACATATGCCCCTGCAATCATTTAATGATGGAGGGGGAATCCCTAAAGGCTTTCTGAAATAGCCTGGTCAGAGCTTTGCAGTGGAACTTAGTGGATAACTTCTTCAGGAGAAGCATTATTGGTGTCCTTTGGATGTTAGGTGAAGTTACTTGTCTTTTTCTTTAGTTGAAATGTGTTTGAATATTAGTAGCTCGGGTTGGTAGCTAGGCTGTTGGTTTGAGCTCCGAGCTTGGCAATTTGGTTGCAAATGTTTCGTCACCATTTGAGGAGACATTGTCAGTGTGTTTTGAGTTGTTTTTCTTTAGTTTCATCACACCCAAGTTTTGGTTTATTATTATGAATTAATCAAAAACAGCAACTTAAAAATAATTGATGTCAGTTGCTAAATTATTGAAAAAAAAATAGCTTAGATTCCCTTGCTGCTTGGGTTGCTAAATTTGTGTTTTAAACTCTGATTCTTGGCTCCTAAAAAATTGCAGGCCAGAAGTCAAGGAAAGTGAAACTAAATATAAAAATAATGAGCAGGGTTGTTGTTCAGAAAACAGATACAGTGGGGATGGATGAAGAAGATAGGAAGACATAGAGGCAATGGTTGAAGTGGGGTCAGTTGTGGATGTGGAGGTAATTGGGGTGATACAAGTTTCTCTCCCTGGTAATGGTGACAGAGAAACAATAGAATATAGCAAGGCACACAATTCCAAATTATCAGGTTCTTGCTCTGATCAAGAGTGTTTTTTAGCATTTTGAAAAAACTAGGGGTAAAGATGGGTTTATTTACATTGAGAAAAAAATAACTTTGTGAAAAACAATGCATGTCCTCTCTCTTTTTGTACTTGTCTAGGGATCCTCACAAAGTGCAAATTTGAGAGTCTGAATTTTTTCTAAATCTCTGAAAGAGGAACAGATTGATAGGAGGTATTGCTTAACCTTTAACTCTTAAAAGCCGAGAATGCAAGTAAAGGCATGGAGATATAATACATTCAGAAGACTTTTTAAAAACTGTCTTCTCATATGCGGTGGTCCTCCAAAGCAGAGACTTAAATTGCTGCTGCTTCTGAAAAAGAAAACTTCTAGAGTCCTCCTTTCTTTAAAAAACCCCAAACCTGTGTATACTACACAGGTTGACTATGTGTGACATAGAATAAAAGATTCAGTATGGACAATAAGAACACACCTGTGATTCTACAAACCAGCACTTCAAATCAGTGATGGGTTCTAAATCCCATCACTACTGGTTCACACGTGCGCTCACGCGCGTGCACGATGCTTCTGCGCATGTGCAGAAGTGTCGGGTGGGTGGGCGGAGCCTCCCGCCGCCGCCGCTACCGGTTCATAGAACTGGGCTGTACCGGTAGCAACCCACCGCTGCGTCAAGTTTAATATCATATATTCTAGGGTGCCATGGCCAGATGGTTTACTCTCCTGACTCTTGAAATTGTTCAATATATGATTCTAGGAGAGGCCCATTTCTTAGATTTCTTTACATGGCAAGAGAGAGATAGGGAAGACAGAATGAATGTACTGTGACATATAGTAATTGTTTTAAGAAAACGAAGTGACCATGACCATGGAATTCATTAGGTCAGCTACTATCTTTCAGTGCAATCTAACTCACATGTAGAAAAAAGCCAAAATCATAATCATAATGTGAATAAAGAAAAAGAGGACTGCCTCCTGCTCCTTATCCAAATATTGCTTTTGTTTGTGCAGTAGAGTTGCCCTGCCTGTCTTTTAGATGTGTTGTTACTGCATCTCCCAGAAATTCAAGTCACCCTGATTTGAAGTCATACTTCCAATCAGGGAGGTATGCGGTAGAGTAACTTTTTACTATAGCCTTTCTCTCATGCTTTGATCCTCTCACCTAATGTGAAGGAAGCCAGGAGGCCATCTCTTCACAACCCTTGGAATTACTAATAACTTTAGCACTAATGTTATAGAAGACATGGAGGCTTGTTTGCAGTGTGTATGCAGATGTGATATTTAGTTTTCATGTATAGCATGGGGGATTTAGTTGACTGGTTGAAGTTAACTTAACTCCAAACAGGACTGGGTCTTTGAGGGCTATCTAACTTTTGGGTTAATTACTTGGATCAATTGGCCTTTTTCGATAGTCCCTGGAAATGCTAGTCCCCATTGGCCTAATTAAATTTGTTGTGGAGACTGCATTGAACTTTGCACAACTGCCTGTGCTGATATTGCCCATGGAATTATTTGACTAACACACAGCTTTAAATGTCATCATCTTGAAGTTTTGGCTTAAGTTCCAAGCTATGATACTTTAAGCCTGATACCCATCTAACTTTTTTCATTATCAGTATAAAATAGTAATCAATTTGACTAAGGAGCAAATATTGACATTCAGTGATAAATTACTGAGGTTTATTTTTAAGGTTAGGTTGTTTATAATTATTTTACAATTTTTATAATCTAGCCAATGGACATCAAACATGAAATTATAAAATTGCAAAAAAATAAAGAGAATCTACTAGTTCAGGGTACAGTTGACAACTAACCATCAGAACATTACATTAGATTGGATTGGGATGGTATTTGGACCATCCCAATCTAATGTAATGTTGTGCGACACAATATTGCGTATAGCTTTTTATTTTCTATAAAATAAAAAGACGGTTATTGTTCTTTTGATTTAGATTTTGATATCAGCTGGCATGATATACCTTTTTTTCTTCTGCCATTGAATTTGAAGTTCCTGAAATATGTCTAGAATATCATAGTTTCTAGTGCATCTATTACTTGTAGTTATATATTTCACTTTCCTTTTACTTGTTCTTCAAACTTACATTGCTGCATACTGGTACGGTGAGAAAATTAAACAGTCCAGAAATCACTTGGAGGGCAGGGCTTGGTATTTCTATCTAGCAAATAGTGGGGGCTGCTATCTCAAAGGTGCTTTTTCAGAAGGCAACTTGGCTGTTTGTTTTTTTTCCTTGAGGAAGAAGAAGAAAACATTTCGTTTCTCATCCAAGAAATTTCATCAGTTGAGCTTTTTGGATGAGAAGCAAATCATTTCCTTCTTCTTCCTCAAGGAAAAAAAATAAACAAACCCAGTCCAGTTGCCTTTTGAAAAAGCACCTTTGAGACAACTATGACCTGGATGACTGAGAATCTCCATAGACAGTGAGGCTGCTAGTTAATTAAAGAATATTTGAAACTGATTCATAATCTGCATTTGCAGTGGTTGTAACCAAGTGCATTTAAATACAAATGTGAATGTATATTTATTGGTATCTCTTTAAGATTGTAAAGGACTTAGTCTTTAGTTTGATTTTTTTGTAGCAGGGTAACATAGTAGAGCTAAAATAACTTCAAATTATATATCTTCTGCCAGGTCCCATAGATTAAAGTTATCTTTACCTATTAATTGGCTAAAATTAACTCAGTTGATGCACAAATGAGTTAAACTGTTAAAATCTTACAGATCCTATGTAACATACTCCGATATAAACACACACATGCACAAACACACTAAAGGATACTTTGGTGATTTCATGTTAACCACAAGAGAAAAACTTAACATGTTTGTGATATAACAGAAACCAGAGGTGAGATCTATGTGTAGGCTTATTCAGAAACTCCCTGAATTACCTTTTATATACTGCACAGATCACAGAAAATTTAAACAAGAATAATTATATTTACATTCAAGCACTGTTTTCTTTCCTTCCCATGTACCAGAGTTTTCTACTTATTGTAAAGTATTTTATTTATTTTGAATTCCAATATAAATTTTAGGTTTAGAATTTTGTTTTACAATACTTACACTATATAACTTGCTAAGTAATGAGTCTTTAGCATGTATTCTTTTACTTAAAGAAGTGGAACAGATACAACTCACAGTACCATAACTTTTAAGGTTCAACTAGATTCATGAGCCAAGCAGTAAGTGAGTTGTGCTCGTATTATCCAGTTTATATTCTCTCCACTAAGAAAACTTTTCACAGTTGTTTGCCAGCTTTATAAATTCTTAAAGTCTTTGTCTGACATAAAGTTTGTGGTTAAATTTTCAGGTTTCACAGCAAATTAAAATGATAAGTGTACAATCAGTTTGCAATAAAACTTGGAAAACATTTGCCACTTGCTCTTAAACCATGTGTTGTAAGAGGGATTATCGGCTCTGTATCTGTAACCTTTAAACAAGAAGATAAAAACTATGACAAATTAATACAATGTAAAGAGGAATAAAGAAAAAGAAATAAAAGAAAAAGCAAAAAGTGCAAAGTGCAAAGTAAGAAAAAAGTTGAAGAAAAATAGAAAAGAAATAAAAAAGGTATAAAGAAGTAGCAACCGATATTCTTCATGGTAGCTATAAATACAAATATATTTTAGCCCCTCTCTCTAAAGTTACATCATAGTACTCTACTTTCTATAATCCTATGTAATTATCAAAAAAATTCACATTTTTCATTTTTATGCAAAAAGTCCATAAGAGCCAGTCATCAATAAATATTCTTTAATCAAAGGAATTCATCAAAATCTAGCAGTTTCACCAACTATTCTTCCATAGTTGAAAGTATCAAATCTTTCTGTTTCTGTGCATATAATAATCTTGCAATAGTAATCATATATTGAAATAATCTCCCATGGCTTTTTTCTAACTGTGTTTAAAAGGGTTGAAATTTACATTGTGTTATCATAGGGATGTCAAACTCGTGTCGTCATGGCATCATCACGTGATGTATTGCGACTTTCCCCCCTTCGCTAAACTGGATGTGGGCATGGCCAGTGTGTGTCACATCTGGCCCGCAGACCGCGAGTTTGACACCCCTATGTTATCATCTCAAAGACAATTTTTATATACAAAAATTGTATATATTATATATTGTTGGTATATGACACCAGAGAATTGGAGAATGCACTTTAAATGTATGTTGGAAATGTGAACAACATGAAGGGACATTTTATCATACTTGTGTCAACTCGCGAAGCATTCTGACCTGCTCTCGAGTTGCCATAGGCAGGGGGATGGGGAACCGAGCCTTGCAGCTGCAGCGAGGGAATTGCACTTCAGTCAAAACAAAAGCACATTCCAGCCATCTCTATGAAGGCCATCTCCACGGAGACCCACAGTGGCCGGAGGGAGGGACTCTACAACCCATGAAATTGCTTTGTTGGGGAATGTGACTGATGACACACCTTGGGGGGAGGGGGGAATAGGGTCAGAGCCGGGGCATGAATTAAATGAGGTCAGAGTTGGCTTCACTTGGAACATGCCAACATGAAGCTCCTAATAAATAGCTGGATTTCTTTTGAAGCTTGGCTTGAGGCTCATGATTTAATTAGGGCATCGGTCGGAACCCTGACAACTTGATAGACATATAAAAAAGGTAAAAAAATGGATTCAAATACATATTTTAATACAGAGTATTTTAATGATCAATAAAGAGTCAATATTCAATTGAAGCCAGAACGTTTTCTTTTGGTGTTAATGGATAACCAGTTAAGAGAAGTCATGGAAGATTATTTCAATATATGATTATTGTGGTTAGGTTAGGTTTATATTCACAGAGATGGAAAGATTTGATACTATTCACTATGGAGGAATGGTTGGTGAAGTTGACACATTTTGCTGAAATAGATAGATTGACTTCTTTGATTTGAATAAGACATAGGCTTGTTTTTGTCATGTAAATCAGCTATGAATTCAGTTTTTGTCCATTTCCCATGTGTTTTTAACATCCTTTTAATGTTCTTTGGGAGTTCAGATACACACCTTGATAAAATGTTAGATCAAATGGCAAATGGTAAAGCCAAAATCCATTAGATGTTAAGAAAGTTTGGATGGCACTCTAAGCTAAAATTTGCTACCTATGCTAAAGCAAAAAGGAACTTAGTTACGGTATTTAGAGTTTGTTAGCCACTTGTGTGGAAATTGGTTTGCATGGTTTAATTAGAACTGGGTGTTGCAAGCAAGATTCTTGCATTTTTTTTTCTGTGCCAGTTTTTTGAAAAGGCTAACCCAATTTTGGGTTATACTGATATTAATAATTATTTGTTTAATGAAAGTCTAAGATAATTATTGACATAACGGTTGCCCTGTGGAATGTTATATATTTATTTTGAACAAAATTAAATTGAAACCTAATTGTGGCCAAATGTTGTGTCTCCCCTCCCTCAAAAGGATGAAGGGTTAGACTTTTCTAGAATTTTTGAGCTATTTGGAACCATAACTTTATGAATTGAATTACTGTAAATATTATCAATGTCCTAAAATATATTAACAGCAGAAGTGTTTGTGGTTCTGCTTTGATTTAAATATGCCCAGCAAATAAGCACACACAATTGGCAGTATTTGACCTTTGGGGATGTATCGACAGATATGAGTGGGTCTGGGATGGGAATGCTTGTTTGTGTGACATCCATGGGGCAAGTGGGGCAGCATACCTTCAGCAACATTAATATAATCCTAAATGTGGCCCAAACATGGGTTAGTAAGTTGTTTTCATGAGATGATATGGTGATCTCTTAGCAACCATAAAAGTGGTCCTTGCTAGACATAAGGAATGCCAGTATGACTTCTCTGACATTCCAGAAGTGCTCCATTGGATGTTGGAACATCTGTACAAGAGGATTTTTGAGGAATGGAATATATGGAAAGAGGGAAGGATGCTAAGAATCATGTGAGTAAGGAGCACTTTGTATTCTCATTCTTGCCATTCAAATGTTGCTATGAATCAATCAGAAAAGAGAACAGAAATATACCTTAGACATCAGCAAATGTACAACCACATGTACAATCACTTTTGTAGCCCTTGCTGGGATTTTCTATTTATTCCTACAGCTCCTGTGCATATACAGTTTTATATGTGCAGAAGACATTCTCAAACAGAATGCAATCCTATTTCCAGTTTATTCATTTAGTCACCTAAGAATTTGATAGGAAATATTAGAATAACAAAAATTGACTTTTCCTCAGTTACTTTGGCTTGCAATTGTTTGAAAATATCTCCATAAACAAAGGTTTCCACCACAGCTGAAATGAATCTATCCTTTTGTTGTCAGACAATAGTAGTTGATATTCTGATTCTTTCTTTGGTCCTGATCTAAGGTCAGAGGACAGGGTTAAATTCTCCCTACATATTGATGTTTAGTTTTATAGATTGCTTCCATTTCTGCAGTGATTTTCAGAGTAGTTGTACATGTTTGCTGCTATATACAAAGCTAATTTCAAACTAAGGAATGAATCTACAGCTGTGCACAAACGTCTCCTACAAATCTTTTACACTTTCCATGGGCAGAAGACTTAAGTGATCACTGACTGCATTTCTCCAGGGAGAGAAGAAATTTTCCAAAATATTTTTTGAGAGTGACACTTATCGTATCCAAAGGCACTACAAATAGTAACTGTTGGCTATCAGGCCATTATGTAGATCCAGGTCTGTTTGGTGTATGTGGCGGCCATTCTTTATAGCGTAGGGGGAAAAAACTCTCTCAAATTTATGCCATCTTCCAGTGGCTAATGAAAAATTTCAGAAGGCATCACTGAGCTGTCCTATCAATAGGAAATAAATATATTAATAGTTGTGAACAGTTACCAAAATAAATAAAAGTTCTAAATATACTAGATACAACTTTATTTTCAAGGTTGAAATAAAATGCAGAGGTATCCTTCTTTTTCATTAAATATGTAAGTTTCATTATTGTATAAGTCAGACTTATAAACCAGAGTTGCCCAGAAAATATTTCATTATATGCATGCCTTTCTGCAGGAGAATCATCATGTTGATATCAGTCTTCATGCAAAAATGGAGCACAAAGTTGCTCATGACATTGACTGAGAGTTTCTGTTAAAACTCTACCTCAATCTATTGTGAAGGGACTGTAAGCAAGATATCGATTTCCTCAGAAATCGCCCTCATCTTAGGGGCAATAAAACAAGTGCTTCTACATTCCATGAATGGCTATCAAGTATTTCATTAAACTTATTAGTGTTACATTCACTGATGAATTTTACTTTGAGGAAGATGGTTATGACCAAACATGGCCAAAGCTATTTTCTAGCCTGAGGCAAGTCAGCAAATAATACCCAGTTCCCTAGTGAAAGACAGAATATCCAAGATCAGCTTTGTTACTGTGTCAACAGCTTCAGAAAATTACAGTTCTCATTTGAATTTTTATTTTTCATTTGCATATTATCCTATTGCCAGTTGTATTGACAATAGATTCAATGAAAAATGAAACTAGAGGAAGAAAAAGATGTTTGAAATATACATTTAATCTTGTCTTGTTTATATGTTCCAGATTCAGAATAATTTGTGGGCAGGAAATGCAGCTAGCAGTTCGGTGACTTCCTGCATGCTGCCACGGGATACTTCCTCTTGTATGACCCCTTATTCCCATTCTCCTCGGACAGATTCTGGGTACTCTGGCTTTTCAAATCATCAGAGCCAGTTCAGCCATGTTCCCCTTAATAACTTCTTTACTGACTCTTTACTTTCTGGAACTAATGGACATGCATTTGAAACCAAGCCAGAATTTGAACGGAGGTCTTCCAGTATTGCAGTTTTACGAATGAAAGCCAAGGAACATACTGCTAATATTTCCTGGGCTATGTAATATAACAGAATCTCTTTCCATTTCAAGGTCAGACATAAAAAAAGCTCTTCTCCTCCATCACCATTCTTGTTTCTATAATTAAAGGACTCAACAATAAGCTGCTGTGTGATCAGGATGTACAAAGAAGCCTGCTTGAATAAATACTCAATATGCTATTTAGCATTTAAGCATCAATGTATATGAATGGAACCACCACATGCCAATCTCCAAAAGTCCTCTTAAAATAGCCAAATATGTTTTGTTGTACCAGTTGATGAAATATAATTGTAAAATCTGCAAAAAAATAATAATAAACCTATTAAACAAGTATGTGTGCTACATATTGTTTGATGTCAGTGCGATATCAAGGTAGATGGCTTACTCATAAGCAGGGCTGACGGAGAAAAATGCATTTGTTACAACAAATGTTTAGAAAGGTTTCCTTTCAAAAGGAAACCTTTTAATAAGTGGTGTGTTGAATGAAATGTTTTCCCCTTTCTGTTTAACAAACAGAAGTTGTGCATTTATTCATTTGATAATGTATCATTCTTAAAAACTATTTCCCATGAACATGATGAGCTTTTATGGAACTTTTATGGAACAATGTACACAATTTTAGGGTTGTTGGTATATAGTAGAAAAACACCACTAGGGCAATTTTGTACTCTTTCTTCAAATTTGCCATCTTGCTCTTTCAGGTGAGCTAATTGTCTGTACCCCTTAACAGCTACAACTTATAACGTCAATTCCTTATTTGCTATAAAAAGTCTACATTTGCTGCATGACATTAAGAATGTTTGTGCACCACAACAGGTAAATAAAGATAGATCTGCATGAAATGCTTCACATAAAACGTATCTACATATAAAGGAAGTATATCAAACTACATGTGTAGGTATAATTTTGCATATGAACATAAAATATGCAGCAAAATGTTTCAGTGAGAGGAATCTTGTATTTGGCTGCCTTACCAGGCAGCCATGCTTTCTTTTAGGATATCCAGATTGCTTCCTCTATCTAACAGCAAGGGCCCACAGTGGCACAAACTATGCCCTGCAAATTGTTTTTTATATGGCTCGTCTTCATGATGCTGTTTTTGTTTCATCTCCACTAAACAGATGAGGTATTTGCTTATTTGGAGGCCTTGATATGATCTACAATTAATCTCCTTGATTTTGATGATGACCCGTTTAAGTGCCAGAATTTGCCTAGCTCCTATTGACCATGTTGGTTACTGCAGGCAGCCCTCTATGACCAGTTGATCTGGGTTGAGAAGAGATGGGAAATTGGCTTCCAAAGAGGCAGCTGTACACATGATGCCCGATCAGGGCTTTCCAAAGTCCTTTCCAAATCAGGAGCCTTAGGCACATAAATTTAGTGATCTTTTGAAAGAATATTACCTCAGCCTCTTTGTTTGTTTTCAAAAATATGGTTTCAGTGGACATTTGGAAGAACCCTAGACCTGGGCTTAAAAACAGGACTGCCCCCCTTGACAGAATGATAGTCCTGTGCTTCACAAAAGGCTGATTTAAAACCTGGAAAGAAGGTTGGTTCTGTCAGGCGGGTGTTGCTGGTTCTGTCACCATTGATTGGTTTACATGTTTTTGACTGTTTCTGCCAAAAAGGGAAGTATGGCGTGACTGTAATTTCTTATTATTATTCGGGGGCGGGGAGGGTTGTCACCGCTTTATGCCAGTTTGCTATTCAGGGGCTCCTTTCAGAAGCTGTTGAGCACGGGGACTTGCTATCATTCTCTTGCTGTGGTAGATGCGAATAAAGCACACTCATCAGTTACTGCCTCCTGCTTCACCCTGCTCTGCTCCTCCATCTGTGGCCTGTCAGCCAGGCTATTTTTAGACACAGGTTTAGAGCTCTTTCAGAGGAATTTCCGAGCCTGTATTTTTTTTTTTTTAAAGAAAACAGGCTAGTGCTGAGACATTGACCAGTTGACAGGTCACAGGCACAGAATACCTCTGATCTTTTTTTCTGGGCAAATTGTCATGGTGCTGAATGCACCACTCCAAGTCTCTATCTCCACTTGTCCCAGTTAAGTTAGGAAGAGCAATTGGCTGTGGTTTCCTGCTGGCATATAATGCCTAGTAGGAGAGAAACAAAGTCAAAGGGATGCATCAGTTGCTTCACTTACCTGGTCCACATTCAAATTTTAAGGCAGTACCTGTGGCCGCTGTTGTTGCTGGGTACATCTCAGGCAAATTTTATGCTGGCGTATTTTTCTGCCGGTGGAAGAATAATGGATAGATTTTAACACAGCTGTCTTAGCCTTCACACTTAAATCATTTGGCTGTTGAATTCCCCCTGCGACTCGTTGCAGTCCTCCCAATAAATTTTATTTTTGAATATTTTTTTAGATTGTGAATAGAAGACTCTACTTAAGTTACAAAAAATATACCCAGACAAAGTTACGATTAACATAGTGAAAAAAAGGTATAGCTCCATTGAGAAAGCATCTCAGTAATGACAAAGGGAAGACATCCACAGGAAAAAAGGAAGTGTTAGAGGCACGACAAATAGGTGCAGAAGTGAAATTACATATTTACTGGCTTTGCTATTTAAGTGTGAAGACTAGACTGAGCAAAAAAAGAAAGAAAAAGAATTAGATGTTCTTTAATACTGGAATTGCATTCTTCCCCGTTGGTCCAAGTTACTAATCAAATTTATCAAATATTATTACTGATATGTTTATATTGAGCATCTTGGGAGTAATGAGGAATTAGGAAGTGGTTGTATCTATGGCAAACCTATTTACAACAGATTTTTTTTCTTAATAGACCTACTAAATGAACCTGAACTTCAACATATAAAGATACAATGGATCTTTTTTACAAAAATATCATTGAATCTAGGTTCTGCTAATTTTATATGGTTATAGAAAGATGAAAATACAATTTTTCTATAGTTATTTAATGACAATCAGGAGAGATTGATAGTCTAAAATGATCTGCTCATTCATAAGATGTTTGAGGACAGTTGTGTAAAGCACTATAATATTTGAGTTTTATGTTTCAATATAATATATATTTTTTAATTTTCTTTATTGATTTTTCATTTTATACATCATAATTCACACAGATCTACACCCATTTTCATACATTATTATTCAATTTGTACAATTTGCATTATTTATTCATATTTATAGATCCTACGTCCTCGTCCCATATTGTCTCTCAGACTTTCCTCCTTTTTTTTTTTTTTGTTCCAATCTTACCACTTTGTCCATACGTCATAATTTTCTGAATCGCTTTTTCCTTTCAGTTCGATGGTTAATTTATTCATTTTGGCACATTCCTATATTTT
>QLTV01003261.1:329470-342441 GCA_003457575.1 Thermophis baileyi
CTATTCTATTCTATTCTATTCCATTCCATTCCATTCCATGCCATTCCATTCCATTCCGTTCCATTCTACTATTCTATTCTATTCTATTCTATTCTATTCTATTCTATTCTGTGTGTATAGATTTTCAGTCTGAAATAAAACCTTGTTTGTCCTGTTTCAAATATAAATCCTACCATTTCATTAGGTCTTACTTCCAGATAAACACTGAAAACATTGCACCCTTGATTTTTTCCTTCCCCCCCTCCCATTATGGTGCCTGTATAATGTTATGGTTTAGATGTTCAACTAGGATCCAGGTGACTCAGATTCAAGTCCAAGCTTAGCCAGAAATGGTTCCTGAGCAGTGGCGGGTTGCTGCTGGTTTGGACCAGATCGTCCGTACCAGTGGTGGAAATTAGTACCTGCTCGCCGAACCGGCAGCGATGACCAGTTGTCCACGCCCCTGAACCGGTCCTCTGGTCACCACGGCTGGCAAAGAACCCTCTGCGCATGCACAGAGGCTTCTGTGCATGCGCAGAGGGTCGTTTCCCTGACATGACGTAGGCGCACTTCCGTCGTGATGCAAACCGGTAGGGAAGGTAAGTGGAACCCACCCCTGTCCCTGAGTAACTTTGGGCCAGTCAGAATCTCTCATCCTGATCTACCTCACAGGCAGTTGCTAAGAGAAAACTGGAAAAGGGAACATTTATTCATTTATTCAAAATCTTTTCATTTCTGTGAATGAGGATAGGCAACTTATTTCCCAAAGCCAACAAGGAGTCTCTGTAAAACCTAGTTTTGGTTTTCAAAGCACTCCAGAACAGGTTGCCAAAATTTAGCAATCAAATGGCTAAATTTTAGTAGCATACTTTTTTCATGTTTGTTTTACAGAAATAAATGGGATTGCAAAACCTGTGAAAGATGGACTTGAACCACACTCATTCCTGCCCTTAATTTTCATCAACCCCAAGAAAATAGAGCAAAATGATTCTCCTAAAATTTGGCTGAAAAACAACCCAATTTTATCAGTCTCCTTACACTTGTCTGACTGCAAGAACAGTGATTTATTTTTTTCATCACGAGACCAACCTCATCTTGTTTGAATGTAATGGTGGCTGTTTACATTTTAAAATAATGACAGCCAATGCATCTAGTGGCATTTTAACAAAACACATTTATTTAAAAATATTTCACTATTCAAAACAAATTTCCCATAAATCAGAATATAATGCAAGCAATACTAACAAATCTACCACGAGGTCCTTCAGTGACGACTTTTTTTAAATACAGTAAAAAATGAGGATTTCATGATTTTTTACTAGAATAAATAACACAATTTCATCAATTTTGCAGTGCTAGCTTGTTCCAGGATATCTATTTAAATGGTGATGATTGACTTGTAAAAATATGATTTTCTTCCATTCTTTTGATGCTAGTGATGATAGAATTAAAATTATCTGTAAATCTCTGGATGGTTTGCAACATTTAGCTAAATATGTTTTGGCAGAGATAGCAGTTTAAGGCTTGTATTTTCCAGCAGAGAGCAAATGAGGCTGACTTTTAATGCATCATTAATACTGCATAATCCAGGATGCTACTTTCTATAAAGATACAATATTCTGATAACTGAAGCGGGTGAAGAATGTGAGCAGCTATAGAGCTACACTGATGACAGTTTGGCCCACACATTTCTCATGAAAGCCATCACTTGGGGCCAGGAAAAATTAAATTGCAATGCCAAAATCCTGTTAGATTTGCAAAACAAGTATGTAGTTTGACCTTCCTTTCCTCCAATTTGCTCACACATAAAGCATATGTCTATATTGCTTTCACTGGCCTTTTAGGAGACATCAATTGAGTATGTACTTTATGGGAGGAAAGCTGAGATGATAATGGAAATCCTTCCCTTTGACTTTGAAAAAGAAACACATAAAGTTTTGCCTTGATGAGGGACATTCTGTTCAACTATTTCTGCCTGTTAGGATAGAACTAATTACTCCTTGGAACCACATTGTCCTTTATATCTGCTGTGTCCAGATGTTCCAGACTCCTGTAGAATTTTCCACTAGTAACTAAATTTCAAAATGCAGTTAGTCAGAACATGAGAAGTAACATTTCAACTGCAGAAGCTGATCTATAATTTAGAAACAACACAAATTGAGACAAAGAGACTGGGATGGATAAAGAAGCTTCTTGCATTTGTATCCTGCATTTCTCTAGAAGCTCAAGAGGATGTATGTACTACAATTTGATGAGATATGTGAAATTTGGGCTCAGTTTCATAATAAAAAATTGATTGTTAACCATTTACTGAAAACTGCAGATAGCTGAGTGTACTCAATAGACTATATATTAAACTATAATTTAAAAATGATAATCCTGAATTCACACGATATAGGAAGCCCAAACAATAATTGATGATGCACTGTGTGAACTAAATTATAGACTGAGCTTTGTTACTGAGAATTTTGAATCTAGATTTTCTTGGTGCCTCACTGGTTCACTGGATGTATCCTAACAGTGAAAAGTTAATTGGACACCTAATTAGAAACCTCAGGTCTTTACACTGTCAGTATTTCCTTGATTCTCCAACCACCATGGTATTTTTTTGTAGGTGATGATGTTATAAAATTTACAGAAAGTATTGCTCTGCAATCAATTATGTGAATGTTTTAGCATCTGTCAGCTCAGAGGCTTGTAGTTTCAATTACTGTACTGCCTTTTATATATTCTATCTGTATAATGAAATATGACTATTATCTCCTGGGTAGAAACTTAAGATCTTTGCAGATTGAATGCTGTCCTCCCCCCTCATTCTCAACACAATTCATGGTGTAAAAAGGACATTATTGAATAGGATATCTTCACAATAGCTTTAATAAAGCAATAAAAATGATGTCCTGAAAATATGGACTCACTGAACTGGGCAAATAACAACTTTACAAATCAGAGTGCAGCATTGTATGAAATATAAATGTTATATAGAGACAAGGCTTGGGTGAAAACCTGCTATAACACATTTAACAGTCAGGGTCAGCATAAAATATATATTTTAGTATAGCATTAAGTTATAATTCATTTGTTCTCATATAGTTCAATCATTTGATTGATAGTTTATTTGCCATCAAATTAGTGACCACATAGATTTTCTTCATGACAATCTATCCCTAACCTGGTCTTTCAGGTCTTCCAATGATACTCACCTCACCATTCAGTGGTGGGATTCAAAATTTTTTACTACCAGTTCTGTGGGTGTGGCTTGGTGGGCATGGCGTGGCTTGGTGGGCATGGCGTGGCTTGGTGGGTATGGTTTGGTGGGTGTGGCAGGGAAAGGATATTGTAAAATCTCCATTCCCACCTCACTCCAAGGGAAGGTTACTGCAAAATTCCCATTTCCTCCTGATCAGCTGGGACTCGGGAGGCAGAGAATAGATGGGGGCGGGGCCAGTCAGAGGTGGTATTTACCAGTTCTCCAAACTACTCAAAATTTCCACTACCGGTTCTCCAGAACTGGTCAGAACCTGCTGAAACCCACCTCTGTCACCATTGTAACTAAGTCCATCTTGCTGCTAGTTGTCCTCTTCTTCTCTTTCCTTCTACCTTTCCCAGCATTACAGCATTCTCCAGATTGGTAGGTCTTTCTATAATTTGTCCAAAGTAGGATAATTTGAGTCAAGTCATTTGTGCCTGGGTTGATTTGTTTGATGATACATCTGTTTGTTTTCTTGGCTGTCCACAGGATTTCAGGACTCTTCATCAAAATCAAAGTTTAAAAGTATCAATATTGTTCCTATCTTGCTTTTTCAAATTCTAATAGTTCAATCATATAGCTTACTAAATTGTTGAATTAAATATTGCAACTTAATTGAAATTTTACAGCCATATTTTCTACTCCTGTTATTGTTTATCAATTAGTATGCATTTAGTAGAATCTCCAAATTAAAAAAACAACAACTAAAAAACTATTCCGACAGAGAATATCAGTTTTTCAAATAATCAATTTCTATATCCCCCGAGTCTTTGGGTTGAAAGCCAGCATGAAATATTATATACATTAATTGACCTAATTCTCCTCTGGACTGTCAGCAAAGGATATAACAAAGCTACTCAGAGAGCCACTTAAACCTCTGTATTTATCCACACTTCCTATTTATACTACTAAATGTTTAAAACAACACTGGCTCATTCATTTGCTCTTTCTTTCAAATTCCTTTGGCAGTGCTGTATGTTTTGAGGGTGTCACTGGGCCTCCTCTCAAATAAATAAGGGCTGTGAAGAAGAAGGAGAAGAAGGGAACAAAATCTGCAGTTACAAAGTAGTTTGGACTCATTAAATGCAGATGGCCCACAAGGGGGGTTAATTATAAGGGAGAGAACACACATCATGCTGAAATATAGCCCTGTTTTCTATCACTTGTTACCATTTGACTGTCTGTCTCAGGAAAGTGAATTTAATATATCTTCCTGGCCATCAGTTGCCCTTTTGGTTACTCCTTTTCCCTCTGATGTAGCTAGATTTTCTTATAAGACATACAGAGATGAATGAGCTCTTACAACACGTAGAAGTGAAAGAAAACATTTCTTTCTGCACCAGAACAGATGAGATTCATCATTAAAAGAATGGATTTGACCTTGTCAAGTGGACCAAAGCAATTTATAAATAAACTCTCTTTTTTTTGGGGGGGGGGGGAATACTTTCCATCAAGTACTAAGTTAGAAGAGAAATAGTAATGTCTGTAGCTACCTTGCAGTGGGTTGAATCCAGCTGTTTAGGGTAGGCTTGTTGAACTCAATGGAAGTAGTTACAATTAACTTAAATCCCATACATTTAAAATGGTTTATCCTTGTATCTTAGTTAATCATTATGCAAGTAAATAACTGCTTGAAATACATAATATTAAATTGTTTTATTGTGTTGTTAAAGAAGTATTCAGAATGACAAATTGCAAATAGTTGGAATGCCAATAGGGGCATTGCAGGAATGCTGAAGTGCATGGGACTTGTGGGCTAAATTTGAATGCTACTTTCTATTCAATGCATCTTATTCCCAGCTAATGCTGGACATAATCCTTCATATTTACTGGTATGTATTTGTATATAAATACTTATATATATATATATTTACTTATTGCTACAATGCTTTTACTTTACTAATAAGTAAATCCAAAGATTATGGTTTTCTCCTTCACCCCATGTCCATAGCAGGAAAAGTAAAAATGGATTGAATGTTTATGTTGCATGAAAATAATTCTATTTAAAGACAAGATAACCAGGACCAAATGAATGCCAAATGATGCCTATGAGCAGCCAACAATGGTGTCCCTCAATAGAAGTGAAAATCTCACACCATGAGATGAAAACAATTGTAATATTATATCTGACATCATTTTCAAGCCAAGCTTTTAAACTTTACTCACTCGCCATTCCAAATAAAATAATTTTTTAACAAGTCAAACATGGCAGATAAGAACAATTAGAAAATGTTCAACTAAAACAGAGTGTGGCAATGAAAGAGTTAAGGACATGATAGCTGTGGGGGGGGGGAACACTGTGATGCCCTTTATTTTCTTGATTCTCTAACCATGTGCCTGTTTTTCTTAATGGTTAATCCAGGGCTGAAGAACTGTTGTCCTAGCTAAAGAATCTGCCAGTATTAATCTGCAATTTGTCATTGATCTGGCATTTTGAATATACTTATTGCTTGATTATCTTTCTTATATTTAATCTTAAACCAGTGAATTGCGGTTATTTTAAAATTGAGCTACAATATGTGAAATATATATCTTGGACCTAGGTTTTCCCTCTACAAAAGAAAATTAAAGTAGAATTCTAAAACAGGTAACATAATCATAACTACTTTATGAAAAATGAAAATTTTGCTGCACAGTGGAGTTTGACCTTCAGTTATTCCATAAAAATGTTATATATTCATTGATTTTTAAAATACCAGGCTCAGTGTAGAGGGTAAGAGTAAAAAGAAGTGACCCTAATTCTTTGTTGCTGGTGTGTTTTAAATAAGCAGCCCACTCTAATGTCAAACTTCAGAAAAAATTCTTACGTACAGTAGACCATCTGTGAAGCCTGTGGAAAAGATAGACTATGAACTCTGCTGTGTGACCACAAAATGAGATTATTGACTCTCCATCAACAATTAGGGCTGGAACATGACCAAAAGAGAATTTCTCAAGCAGTTACAAAAGGACCACACTGCAACTGTTCATAGCTCTTCAGCAGATTTATGTTTTAATTCATTAATGGGTCACATTATCAAGTGCAGTCCCACTAAGACAAAACGACAGTGGGGAAAAAATATCTGCTGCAGATCTACATTGCTGCATTATGACTCATAGATTTATAAGCTATGCTAAGCAGTTTAAAGCAAAAATATTCAGACTTTGCCATTACAGTATTTGCCTTGTTAGATCAAAATAAAGTTGTACTTAATACAACACAGTACTTAATACAACACAGTGTATTAATCCATCAGCAGCTTAACTGGATGCCAATAAAAGTCACAAGTTGATGTCTCATTATATTTACCACTTTCATGCCCCCCAAATAGCATATCTTCGAATATACCACTTTTGGACATGAATATGCAATTAGTTATAATAATTAATAATAGTTCTAGCCTTCTTCATTGTGCCATACTCAAATTGTCAAGCCTCTTAGCAATAGCAATAGCACTTAGACTTATATACCACTTTACAGTGCTTTACAGCCCTCTCTAAGCAGTTTACAGAGTCAGCATATTGCCCCCAACAATCTGGCTCCTCATTTTATCCATCTTGGAAGGATGGAAGGCTGAGTCAACCTTGAGCCTGGTGAGATTTTGTCAGAGTAATGATGATTTAATAGCTGACCAGCTGATGTAAGGCTGTAAACTGAAATGCTGATGCAATGAGGATGAGTCAGCAGGGTTACTGCTGCTTTAAGAAGCTGTCTATATAAGGGAGGCCATGAGAGGGCGTCTCTCTCTCTCTCCTCATGTATCTCTCTCCTCGTTGTGTTCTATCTACATTGTAGTTCTCCATATAGAGTTGAAGATTGATTGCTTGCCTGGTATGTGCCTACCACGTGTATGTATGTATATAGAAGTCCTGTATATAAACCACTATTTGTAAGACAAACCTCTGCTTACTGTATTTTGTTCCAGTGTTGTCTCAAAATAACACTCTGACAGGTTATGGGCTCAGTCCAGAGAGAAGGCCAGAGTGACTAGAGAAACCAGAGAGAAGAGAAACCCAGTGGGAGCTTGCACCAGAGCCAGAGGGGCTGTGCATTGTGGTTTGTTTGTGGTTAGTGCTTGTAATGGAAACAAGCAACATGGCTTCCGTCAGTGTAATGGGAGGAGGTTTCGTGGTGTCTCGGCTGAATGAGACAAACTACCTCTCCTGGAGTGTAAAGATGGAGATGTACCTGTGAAGGGAGGAGTTGTGGATGATAGTTACTAATCCACCAGCAGTCCTGGATGATGGGGACCGGAGAAGGAATGAAAAGGCATTAGCCAGCATAATTCTGGCTTTAGAGGACAGTCAGCTGATACACGTGAGGGGTCTCCAGTCTGCGAAAGAGTGCTGGGAGACTTTGCGCAGTGTGTATGTGAGAGAGACTGTGGGCAGTAAAGTGTTGCTGACAAAGAGAATGTATAAAGCACAACTGAAGCCGGGGAAGAGCATATACATACATCTGCAGGGTATGAGAAGGACATTCCTTGAGTTAGAAGAAAGAGGAATGACATTCACTGAGGCACACAAGGTGTATGTGGTGCTCAGTTCCTTCGACAGTTCATGGGACGTTCTTGTAACTAGTCTAAAGTCCATGCAAGAGCGGGATTTAACCATGGCATATTTGACTGGTCGATTGTTGGAGGAGGAGCAGAAATGGCTGGAGAGGTGACCAGGAAAGGGAGTAGAGAACGCTCAGCACAGACCAGCATATGCACCAGTCCAGGATACCGACAGAGCAGCTGAGTCAGTTTATACGGTGAATAAATGCTACACGTGTGGTTCTACAGACATCTTCAGAGATGCTTCCCTGAGAGGAGAAACAGAGGAGCAGCGAGACAAGGGCACAGGACTACTCAACACATGAGGAGCAGTTCTCCAGCGTCATTTTCCCTGGCAGCGACAGCATCTGAAAACACCAGGAACACTTGGTTGTTGGACAGTGGGGCGAGTCAGCATATTGCAAATGACCCACAAGCGTTTTCTGGTTTGAAACCAGCTATGCAAACATGTGTTAGTCTGGCTAATGGTCAAAGAGCTGCTGTAAAAAGGGAAGGTAACGTGTATGTTCCTGAGATAGGAGAAACATTGTACAATGTCCTATATGTACAGTACCTGCATTAGATTATAATCTGTTAAGTGTATCCAGGTTAGACAGGCAGGGTTATGAAATACTGTTTGCAGGAGGGCAGTACTCCATTAAGAAAGGTGGAAGGATACGTGCACGAGAGGTTAAGAAGGATGGCCTGTACGTTCTAGGAAGGCAGGAGAATAGTTGTGCACGAACTCATACAAATGCTCCCACACATGGCAACCGTGTACATTGGTTATGTGGGGGGGTGGTGGAGCATGCGAGTATCAGAGAGTTGGAAAATGTGACAATTCTAGACCAGGCCAGGTCCAAAAATTCCAGGGAATTTCTAGAAGCCTGGCACTCTGACAAATCAGCCACCAATAGACACAGACATTAACAATATCTATAGACTATGCAAAAGAGTCAATCAACCAGCCCAAAAGAGAACAAAATGACTCCTGCATCTCTCCACCAGTAATCAGCACCCAGATCAACACAGATTAACTCCAAGGTTAACTTCAGACCAACACTCAACTAACAATACCCAAATCAAGAAACTGCCAAAGAGCCATCAGTAAACAAGCCAACCAAAGAATATCCAAGACCATCCCCACTCACACAGACAGGTAAGACCTCAGAACATAAACTGACAGCAAACGGCACTCCTTACTAGCACTGATGGTGTTACCTAGTTAGGGTAATGAAACTTCTGCAAGAAAACAAGCAAGCTCAGAGAGCACCAAGGATCCCTCATTTCAACCCTGAGCTACAAATATTGTCCTTTATTGCAGGGGTGGGTTCTAACTTACCTCGCTGCCGGTTTGCTTCCTCCCGCGCCTCGTGGGTGTGCCTCATGGGCATGCCTCGTGGACATGCCTCATGGGTGCACCTCATGGGCGTGCCTCATGGGCGCATGCGCTTTGCACGCACACACATGCGCAGTGCCAAAAAATTAAAAAACATCCCCCCCCCAAAAATGCTGAAAACAAGATGGCGACACATGCGCAGTGCCAGAAACTTGGCTTCTGTGCATGCGCAGAAGAAATAAAAAATAAAAAAAATTCCAAAAAAAGATGGCGGCGCCCACGGACAGGCACAGACCGAACCGGCTCCGTGATGTCACCGTGACGTCACCAGTGGGTTGCTACCAGTTTGGGCGAACCAGTCCGAACCGGGAGGAACCCACCTCTGCTTTATTGAAGCTTCTCTATGTTTTCCTCTTCTTCAATTGGCAAGAAGTTTCTGGGTACCATTAATCAGAGACTGGTTTCCTTTGGGAGCAGAAGTCACTGAAGCCTTTGCTTTTTAACGTATTTGCAAATATATAAATAAAACATTAGTTTTGAGCAAACAGTTTTTATATTCATAACAATGCAAATTAGTATTGTGCTTTTAGGTTTCATAGCTTGATGTATGTTCCCCCTTGCTCTGCTTCAAAACTGCAAGAACTTGTGTTTCTTTCTGCTTTGCACAGATATGCTTTACTAATCCTTCCATTCAACCAGAGGTTTGCTGCTGAAATTCTCTAGTCAGAACATTTCAAGCTAACTTCCAACTGCTTTGTATGGCTTGAAACAATAAGTGTTTATTTGCTTAAGGAAAGATATATACAGACTCATAACCTTAATGGATGAATATGTACTGCTTGATTCTCCAGTTTAGGATTTAAATAAGGACTAAGTGTAACTTTCCCTATTTCATACACACACACACACACACACACACACACACACACACACACACACACACACACACACACACACACACACACACACAGAGAGAGAGAGAGAGAGAGAGAGAGAGAGAAACACAGACAAAAAAAATCTTCAAATTAAAACAAATGCATTCAATGCTATGATCCAGGAGATGGATATTTTGTAGTACTAGTAAAGGAAAAAAAAATCAAATAATTAATAACAGGGGTTGAAATAATTAGAGGCATAAAACTCCACAGAATTATAGATTTCAACGTATCTTTGTTTTAAAAAGAGATGGGCTGGAATCTGGTTATCTCTACTTTAGTGGTCAAGAGTCAAAGAAAGAGCAGTACAGATATAAATGAACATTTCAGAGTATAGGTCATTTGGCATGTGGAGGAGGAGGAGGCTTCCTTGCTTTTACTCCTTCCTTTGTCTCCTCCCCAGAACTGTTTGCAGATGTTTTAATGGCTATTTTTATTCTTTTGTGTCATTATATGATCCTCACTCCCAATAAAGCAATAAACTTCCTTCCTTCCTTCCTTCCTTCCTTCCTTCCTTCCTTCCTTCCTTCCTTCCTTTTTCTTAGTCAAATGTTGCTTTTTTCAGACCCTTTGATCTTGATTTCCCATAGCAACTGATTCCACATTGCTGTTATGCACCCCTGGAATCTTCTAAGATGTTACCTTTCAATTCTCCATCTCCTTTATGTATTTATTTTATTTATTTATTTGTCAACAAGTGCAAGGAAACAGGACACATGAAAAAATGGCACAAATAAATGGATATAAAGAAGCAAAACATAGCTATAAACACATAAAATGAGTACATACAAATGGGTACAGTAGGACAGGTACGGTAGGCACGCTGGTGCGCTTATGCATGCCCCCTTAGGGACCTCTTAAGAAATGTGTAAGGTCCACAGTAGACAGTTTAAGGTAAAAGGTATGGGGGTTAGAGAAACTAACAACAGGATCAGGTAAAGTGTTCCAGACATTTACTACTCTATTGCAGAAGTCGTATTTTCTGCAATCAAGATTAGAGCGGATTACATTTAGTTTGAATCTATTGATAGCCCTAGTGTTATTGCGGTTGAAATTAAAGTAGTCATTAACAGGTAGGACATTAAGGTAGATGATCTTGTGTACTAAGCTTAGGTCAGAATGTAGACGGCGTAGTTCAAGGCCTAAAATTTCAAGTCTACTGGAATAAGGAATTTTACTGTAAGCAGAGGAATTGAATACTCTTCTTGTAAAATACCTCTGGACCCTCTCTAATGTATTAATGTCCAAAATACAGTGTGGGTTCCAGGCAGGAACCTTCTGGCTGTTGTTGCTGCAAAAGGCAGAGGAGAATGATTTCTCTCCTCATCAGTATCAAATCTTAGATAACTGACATTGTAGGAGACAATATGATCAACAAAATGGAGCCAGCTTTTAACAGAGAAGATGTGTGAATAGTTATCTAATGGATATGAAGGATATTTTATGAAAAGAAGCTTGTGTGTAAATGGCTACTTCTTTTCTAGCATTGCATTCTGGGATGATTTTTTTTAAGTGATCCATATTCAGCATTTTTAGAAAATCTGAGCTATAAACATGTTCAGCCCAAGGCAACATACAAAAATTTAACATCCAATTTATTCTTTATCTCTGCAATCATATTTTGCATAAGCAGAATCAAAGTACAAGTTTTATTTGGGGAAATAGGAAAAGCCTGTTCACACATTTAAAAACTGATTTTCAACTTGTCCTCTTAGTAAGCTGTATTTGTTCAGCATATGGCATATTTTGGATGGTAGTTGTATTTTATCCTTTTTCTATGTTTGACTATCTGCATGGTGTATACACTGGGCAATGTTCTGTCTTAACATAGTGGCTAAAAGTCTATACACACAGCGACTGAACTGGATATTGCATCCCTCATAGTCAAAAACTACAGAGGCAGCAATTAGACTACAACAGTTCTTTTAAGAAATCACTGACAAAAGATATTGGACCCCGGATCCATATTTTGCAACTAAAGAAGGTTTAAGTAGAAATAAATGTGAGTACTTAAGCAGACTGGCCATAGATAATAGGACAGATGTTATACCACTACAAGAGTCTCATTTAGTTGATGAGGAACCAAATAAAGCTAGAAAGAAGATCCTGGGATACAAAATTGTAGCTGACTTAACAAATAATGTCCATGGCTCCTTAATATATCTTATTAAACTTATACAATATATATTAATTGATGCTAATATTTGCCTTCTGCCTACCAGCTAAGAGAAACTAAAATAATTTTGATGCATTTGAAGGAAATGAAACTAGTTGGCAAAGTGGTCTAAAATGTCTAAACCAGCTCCATGATATTTCTTAATCATGGTTATAGATATGATGACAGAATATTAAGAACATATAATATTATATGTTTTCATGAATATTAAGCTGTTTTTTTGTATTCAGTGTATTGCATTGTATTGATCTACCTAATAACCTGCATTTTCTAGGCAGATTAAAATTCAAAGCATTAATAGCAATTTAAAGATAAAATAGAAGGGCTAAATGAATCCATCTGCTGTGAAAAACCTTGTAAGTGCCTGAGGACTCAAGGCTTAATAGAAGAGAATATATGTAGCTCAAGTTTGAATTGTGGAGTCCTTGGTTGTTTTCTTGCTATCCGACTCCACGATTCAAGGATTCATGACTCTACAACTCCATGATACAAGGATTCACTGAGTTCATAATTTCTTACATTTCCCTAAAAAGGATGAAAAAGGATGCTAGATTTCACTCCTAGCATGTATTCAACTCTCCTGGTGGAAGTGCATATAGAAGAAAAATAATTTCATTTATGCAAGATGGGTCTTTTGATTACCTCTCCAATGCACCTGCAGTTTTTGGCCACAATCTTGTCACAATTTCTAAGACTTTTTGAGTAGATTCTGCTACTTTCTTTTACTAAATATCTGGACAGTCCAATAGTTGCATTTTAAAATGTTATATATATA
>QLTV01003261.1:344815-356328 GCA_003457575.1 Thermophis baileyi
CACACACACACACACACACACACAGAGTCTTGCTTTGAAAAAAAAAGAGATATTAAAGATACTATTTATAAAAATGTAATGGAAGTTTAGAAGACCATTAATGGCAAAATAAGATGATATGCATTATGCAAATGTAAATATGTACTGTAGCTCTGCAGTTAGAAAGTCTTACTGTAATTTAATGGAAAATGCAGCACATATTTTCTTTTTAAAGAAGATTGTGGCCAGGTGTTCTGTGTTCAATCTGCTATTCAGGTTAGGGTTAGGGTTAGGGTTAGGGTTTAATATTAATTTATTAATAGGCAATCTCACTTAATATGATTATTTATCATGTGAAGACATGATAAAGAATCACATTAAGAACTTCATTTGGAACAGCTTGCCTCCTGGAATTGTGGGTGTTTCATCACTGGAGGTTCTCAAGAAAAGATTGGACAGTCATTTGTCCAGGATAGTATAACAACTCCTGCCTTGGACAGACACAAGAGAATGAAAATGATATATGCAACTAGTTGTACCCATACAAGTAATTCTGATTAGCTTCAGTGCCCACCAAATATAATGCTTGGAAACCTCCATGGACTTCCTTTTAAAACTGAGGTCCTCAAGGTTATTCTGGCTAGACTCTAGCCATCATCTTTATTTCCAAAAATACCAGCAGTTCCTAAGTAGAGCCATATGGTGTTTTCTTAGAAATAAGAATGATGAAGTGGCTATGGTGCAATTTTTAAAATTATTATTATCATTAAAATTAAGTTCACCTGCTCCAAGAAGAGAATAAGATAGCAAATGTAACTAGAATCATTCTCCAGGAGTGGGCTACAAGAGGTAAGTTTTGCTAAGCCAGTGATTTGTAACTGTAAAATTTCTCATAGATTTTTTTCCCCTTTTTAATCACAAATGCCAAACATGCCAATCAACCCCACCAAATTAGGATTTCTGGTTGAGATAATCTCAGGCATTATGATAAGCAAAAAGGAAGAAAGAATCCTCTAAGAAAATTAGTAGAGACCATTGAATTTTTTGTTTATAAATTACTGTTTGACGGTTCGTATTTATTTGTAGCTACATCCACTCAAGATGATTTGGAAAGTTGCACATTGCCCATTACTCAAAAAGAAAAGTCCAGATTTTATGGGCAAAAATATTATCCTAGCCAGATGTCTAAGAATTCCCCCAGGAGAGTATTTTATAAGAAACCTGCAGCTTACAACAAACCAAATAATTGTCATGTTTGTAGGATTTATTTTTTAGCAAACCATGTGATTGTTATATTTGTAAATAAAATATGGTCTAGGCAAAGCTTTATTTTATTCTTGCAGAAATGAATCAAGATCTGGTTCCCTGCAGCCATTATACACGAAGAGGGAGTGAATGTTTGCATTTCAGTTTCTTTGGCCAATGTAAGCTAGACAACAAGGCAGCCATTGATCTCCAAGGATTATCACAAAACAAGTTTGCTTTGCTTTGGGGTTGCCATTTATCATTGCAGACAAAAACCTGATTGTGTTTTTTTTAATATTTGAAATTTGGAAGGGGAGGGGAAAAATGGAATGATATAATTCCTGTGCATGAGGTGAGGCCAATTTCTACTAGTCCTTGGCATCGTGATTAAGACAGTGTGCGCATCAGCTAATGATCTGCCTCTTTTTTTTCTGCCTCTTTTCATGTTTCTTTGTTGCATCCCACTTTCCATGTCAGGGTTCCAAGTAATAGAGCCATAAGCAAAACTCCAAGGCAGATGAATTCCTCAAATAATAGCTTTATTGGATATATCATATTGGCACAAATCTGGTGAAAACCTACTCTGAAGGGTCCCACGGTTTTCATCTAGTTAAAAGTAAAAGTTTTTCCCTCAACCCCAAACAATCCGTCACATGGTCCAATCACGGCACCTGCTGGTGACCCGCTGACATCACTCCTCCTTCCTCCAGCCAGGTGTGTGAATGTCCTTGGTTCCCAAGAGGAAGTATTTTATTTTGACTACACAACCCAAGTTATTTCTAATCAACCCCACCCCTTCCAACCCCTTCCTATCCCTCAGCTCCAGTGTGGCAGCACTGAAGCTCCAAGATGGCTTCAGCCAGGCCAGCTTCAGGGTTGACATTCCAATCTCCCATTTAAAACAGTGATAACAAGTTTAGATATTGATTGCACATTTGTTTTGATGACTGGAAAGAGAGAAATGGAAAAAGAAAGTTCTCTTGCTATTATTCTCTGACTTTTGTTTATCTAAATTGGCCCATCCAATATGTTCTTCCTTACCGTATCTTACTTTCTGGCCCCATTAGAATGAAGATTTGCCCATCTCTTTCGGTCTTCTGAGCTATTCCACAGAATGTTTGAAAATACTGTTGCCACCTTATCTTATTTTCATTTTCAAATTAATTAATTAATTTGCTTCATATTTGTGATTGTATATTCAATAGTAATTTATCTATCTGTTGTTATTTCATATTTTCTGAAAATGTTGATTTCTTAATTCTTTACCATGGACATTTTAATGGCATGATGGTTCATCTTTATGGTTGTAACTGACAATGGTCTTTATCAATTCAATGGTATTTAAGTAGAATGAATGAATAATTCCCAGTGGGGATTGCATTTAATAAAATGTTCAATTACTTCACTTAGCTTTAATTATACAATTCAGGCAACCTTATGTTCATTAACATCTCAGAATTATGGTTAACATTGATGTCAATCTCCCCCCCCCTTTATTTTTGGAGGATTAAATTGTTCCCCCCCCTTTATTTTTGGAGGTTTAAATTGTCTGATTATCATAATGTTGGCAATGCCTAATATATATTGTGCAAATGTCACTGTGTCCAGCTGATATCTGGTTAAATATTTAAAGTTTTGGGAAAAACCACATGAGATTGAGAAACATTTGATATAACCTTACTAAACAAAATTCATATGGGAGTTATTTTTGTCCCTCTGGCTAGCTTTAATTTTATTGATCTCCTAGCTCTTCTAAGTAATTCATGACTTCTGGCTTAGCTTTGCAAATATGTATGCTTCTGTATACAAGTCAAATTGTATATATTTGTTACTTCATTTTACTTGGAAAAGCAAGTTTATTTCTAGAGACTAACCTTTAGAAGACCAGGCATTTTACAAATATAGATTAGTTCTGAAGAGCAATTATATCAAATGACAAGATTTTTCTTCCTTTTTTACTGTGGGAAAATGATGTAATATATGATACATTATTGCATATATGTATTTACCTGAAACTTTTTCTGTTATATTAGTTTTCACTGTGCTATCCCTTTGCCTTGAAATAATATTTTTGAAAACCTGGAATTAATAGTTTCGACATTTTTGCCATTTGGTGTGAATGCCAGAAAAGGTTACACAAAAAATATAATTGTCATTTGCTTGCTTTAAATAGTTTCATTAAATGCAAGAGGCTCCTCATAACAAAATAGCTAGAAATCAGAGGAAAGGCATGATCTCAAACATAAAGTTACAGCCTTACCAACCTCCCTTCCTGATCCTATCCTATTCAAATAAATAATGTGTGAGGAGCTGTAAATTCAGTATAAATATGGAACAATGTTCCAGCATACTGAGACATTTCTTGATATTATCACTTACTTTGCACAATAATTTGAATAAAATATATGATTATGTTCAGAGGAATATGGTTAATAATCTTAGCATTTTTACAGTACAGTCTTTTGTAGTCAACCCAACCTACTTCAGATCTTCATGCTGAATATTTAAAGATATCAATATGGGATGTTGTGGACAGAACTTGTTTGAGTCTCTTTCCTTCCTATGAAGTTTAATGTTTGTGTAATAATTGAATAGAGCATAACATTGCTATACATTCCCCTCAAGGAAATTATTATGACAATTTTAATAACTATGGATATATAAGTGATGCAAAACTATTTGATACCTTTCCAGTGCTAACACTGGAAAGTTCAGAAAAAAGACAGCATTTGTGCCTTGTGAAAGTGAATGGAGTTTTAGTACAATATTTGTCAACTGTATAAGCTTTTATTTTAAATTATGGTAGAACAAGCTTTGCTATTGCATGAACAGTATTATATTACTAACTTATACAACGAACAATTATATTATGAGTTTCTACTCCAAAACCAAGGCTGATTTGTTGCAATCTGCCTTTTAGTCATAGGCTGGGTCTACAAATTGTGCTAAACTATATATATTTTTAAAAAAGCATAGCAATGTGAACAAACTTATTGGTTCAGTTAAAAAAAATGGTAAGCCATGTTTCCAAACCACAATGGCAGCTTTACACATCTTGGTAAGCCAAAGCCAAACAAATCACATTACACTTTACTATGATGCGTGAACCCCAACATTATATTGAAAGACTTTAAGCCAAGAGTAATTATTGATTTAGTATAGAATATTCATTATAATAATAATTCAATACAGATTGGAACCCTACATGGAAAAAAGAGATGCCAGAGTTCAAGCTGAGTTTAGAAAAGGCTGAGGAACATGAGACATTATCGCTGATGGAAGCTCTGGGATGTGCTCAGAAAAGTTGGAATCCCAGAAATGTAATTGTCCTCAGGAGAAACTTATATACAAGTCAGAAAGCCACAGTCCAGACAGAACATAGTAAAACAGACTGGCTTCCAAGTTGGTCAGAGAGTGAAACAAGATTATGTACTCTTTCCATATTTATTCAACTTACATGTGGAATATATATTAAAGGAACTTGGACTGGAAGAAGATGAGCAAGGTTTTAAAATTGGACAAAGGAAGATCAATAACCTGCATTATGCTGATGACACTATCCTGATAGCTGAGTATGCAAAGGGTCTGTAGGTCCTAGAACTAAAAGTCAGAACACGGTGAATAAGCAGGACTAAAATTAAATATTAAAACAACCAAATTAATGACAACTGGTAGAACAATTAGCTTTAGAATTGACAATGAAGACATCAAAGTGGTGGATAGGTGTATCTTTTAGGCAGGTCCTAAAAGACACTCAGTAGACCAGCCATGAAGGCCTTGGAAAAGATATTCAAATGCCATGATAGTCTACACATATTAGAATCATGCAAGCCATGGTATTCCCTGTGATACTCTATGGAAGTGATAGTTGGACTTTTAAGAAGCACAATTGGAATAGTATTAATGCTTATGAATTTTGGTGTGGGAGATGACTCTTGAGAATATCATGAATAGCCAAGAAAATAAACCAATTGATTATCGAACAAATCAATCCAGAGTTCTCACTCAAGGCACAAATGACCAGGCTCAAATTCATCCTACTTTGGACACATTATATGAAGACCAAGCTCTTTGGAAAAGGCTCTAATGCTAGGAAAGGTAAAAGGAAAGAAAAGTAGAGGATGACCAGCAGTACGGTGGATGGACTCAGTTACAGATGCAATGAGTGGAGACATGAAAGACAAGGTTAGGAATAGATTGTCTTTGAGAAAATCTATCTGTGTGGACTTGATGGCACATAATCACTCAAAATGAGTGGTGAAATCAAAGCTCTTCTCCCTAAACAGTAGCAATGTAAGTCTTTTCATGAACACATGATTGTAATATTCAACTAATCCCAGTCAATTTATGAGGATTATAATATGTAACTTCTCAGCTATTTCTTCTAGCTATTTCGTGTCAAATTATCTCTCATGTACTAAACATTTCCCCTCAAGAGTAGACATTTGATTTTAGGGTCAAAGTATACTGATACACCACAGAATATGAGAAAAGTAAAATTTATCTTGCTGTATAAACATTATAAATTAAGATATATTATATACATTTTCATTCCATTTGACATACATCTCCATCACAATATTCCTTTTCAGAATACGCAATATTATGCAAAGTGCAGAAAGGAATTAAGAAATAGTAAAACAAAATAATCAAGGGCATAGGTAAGAAAATAAAGAAAACATATCTAAACTAGGTATAAAACACTTTGTTTCCACCCTACCATAGGGTCATAGGTTACCTTTTCTTCTTAAAATGTCTTAACTTTCTTTTCTTTTTGAGGATTTCCAACCACATTTTTTTCAATCTTTCTGCTTACCTGTGAAATGTTTGCTGTTCTTCATATATCTGTTTGGCAGTTTAATCCTCATTCATTCTGTGTATATGGTCAAATCACTTTTTTCATAGTCATTGCTCACTTTAGCATTTAATCCATATTCATTCAGCACCCATTCAGTCTTGAACTATCTCTTTTTGTTATGCTACCCATAGTTCTTAAATGCCCTCTTTCCATTACATGTATATTTTATGTTTCTTATGTTTCTTCAGAAGAAACATATATTTTTTGTTTATGTTTCTTCTAACATATCAAACTCTCTTTGCCATTAACAAAGGAAGAAGCATGTTCTTATACCCAGATGTTTTCACTTCTTTCAGCAAACATTCCTTCTTCACAACACACTATATATCTACCCCCGTTCTATCAGCGTTTGCATGTATTCACACTTCTTCATCCATCTCCCATTTTTAATACACATTTTATTGAGATATACAAATTCATGTTCTTTCTCTAGGGTTTTTTCCCCCTGTTTACATAATCTGCAATCATTTGCTCCATTGATTCTGCCAAATATAAATAGCTTTATCTTTGATAATAGCTTTTGCTAATTTTAAGCCCTCTCCTCCTCAGTGCAATATACAGTTTAATATTCAGTGCAGAACATTTGGGTTCTTAGGCAAAATTATGACATTATTTCCATACAGTTAACAATGAGAAGGGATTACAATAACAGTGTGCAATCTCCTTAATTATGTAATGTATTTCTGGATATATTCATATGGAATTCTTTTGGTGACAGACAACTGCTGATCCTACCCTGAGGCAGAGTGAAGCAACCACCTCAGCCAGAAGAGGGAGGAATGGTGGTAAGGCATCAGAGAAAAGGACTAAATGTGGTGCAGGGTATTCTCTGTTTCTCTGAAATTGTCTTACAGCAGGCAGAATGTTGTCCCACACTGAAAAGTTAATCGTAAGTCTAGTTTGCTGCTGTACATGAAACAGAAGATAGCATCTCTACTTGGCCACTTAATGGAAATGTCTTTGGCTACCATTTTCCTCTCATCTTTCACTTTCTCTTCTCTTTACAATGCACTGTATTTGTTTTTATTTAAATAAAAAGTTGAGGTAAAAGGTAAAAGAGCACCTGCGACTCCACTAATTGTTGCTGATGACATCTCCATTTCAAGGCCATTGAGCTAGCAAATGTTCTGAAAACATTTCTGTGGTCATGTGGCCAGCATGATGTCATGATGTGGCCAGCAAGTGGTACCTATTTATCTACTTGCATTTGCATACTTTCGAACTGCTAGGTTGGCAGACATTGGGGAGCTCACCCTGTTGCGTGGTGCTCGGGTCTCAAACCCAGGCTGCCAGCTTTCCAGCTGACAAGTCTAGCATCTTAACTGCTGAGCCACTGCGCTGCCCTAAATAAGAAGTTAGGGAATGATTAATTTATGCAGAACATATTCCCTCTTTTTTAAATGCAGCAAAGTAAGTTCAACAGTCCAATGACTTGACAGCAAGTTGTTTCTGAAAGTGTGTTTACATTCAAAAGTGGTATTTTTAATTAAATACAGAAAGATTTCACATAAATCTTTTGTTAATGTCTAGAGCACAAATTGGAGAGCCCAATAATTTATGCATTCCTCTTTGGCTTTGAAATTTTAATGTTTGTGACTTATGGAACTGGGCAGTCAATTACTTCATGCATACTTTTGACTTTAAGTTTTACTTCCTATATGCTGAAACACATTCAAATAGCACAGTTAGGACCCACGGAATTTTACCAATGCTAAAAATAAAAATATACTGTAATGGCTTCTAAGGAAGAAGAAACAAGAATTTATTAATTGTTCAATTATTGTATGTAGATTTTTATATTATTTTTTGAAACCTCAGTGGGATTTGAAGGTCATCTATTTTAACTATTGTACAAAAACAAAGTTATGTATACTGAATATACAATGTATATTTTCGGTCTTCAAATTGTGGTTGTCTTCCATTGCTATCTTCCCCTGTAATGTAAATGTTTACCTACAGTACAACATGTGCATAATTCACATCCTGTGGCCATATGTCTACTCTGTGGATGAAAGTACTTTATTTGGGGTCAAAATTTCTATTTGAAAACATACTTGATTTGAAGATGTGTCCAGTATAACATTGTAATAAAGATTTAAAAAAGCCATTAGAATGGAGAAAAGGTACTATAGTAGCTGGCCATGAACAGTGAGAACTAGGAAGGTCTTAACATGAGCATTACTTTATTTCTGTTTAAATACAATGTGTCTGAGATATGTGTGTGTTTTGTTTGTATCTATATATAATACTATGCACGTACCGTATATATCTGCTTTGATCTTTCTTCCTCCAATTTACCCCTAAGGGAAAATAGAGAGTAAATCTTATGGTTTCTTTTGTTATAACATTTCAAATTATTTCTGCCAGTTCTAGATCCTTGAAGTGGGTAGCGGAAATAAGATCAGTGTGGTCAACATGCCTTCATATGCTCCAACAAACTTTCTTTTCTGGCACTGGATTCTGATAAACAACTGTCCCCATTTTGTTTTAGAGACATACTTTTAAAGGCATGGAGGGAGAATTCTTTGCATATGCCCAGTTCAATATGACAGCACTCACGGTTAACAGAAACCACAGTAAGAACAGGACATCAAAAGGGAAGCTTACGTCTTTCAAAGCAGCAGGAGATGAAGCTGAAGAAACCTCAAACTCTCCATTCTGATAATATAGGAATCTGGCCAAATATACAGTATACAATGAGTTTCATGTGTCTCACACTTGTTATCAATTCTCTGCCGTGACAATTTCTTTTGTATTTGTGAGGAATTTCCCCCCTTAAGATTGATGATTTTATTTTTGATTACATTATTGTTATTCATATACTATTCTGGGCTCACTTGGGAAGAAAACAAAGAAAAAGAAACAGCAGTAGTAATGTTATGATATATAAGCATTTGAAGATAACTTTTTTTTCCTAGAGCAAGAAAAGTTACAGTCCAAAATTCCTAACTGCTACCCTTCAGAAAGTGCTGTAATTAGATATTTTTTCCTCTTTAAATTTAACTGGAGGGGGAAATCCTAAAAGGCCTATTGAAACAGAGCAGCTAAAGCTTTAAAGAGCTATGATCATGGAAAGGTTAGTAAGAGTAGTCAAGATTGCAGTATACTTGTCTCATGAAACAAGGTTTAGGGCACAGAGTCGTTTTTCAAATGTTATTAATAGATAAAAAGTAATCCACAAGTAAATGATTCCAGACTGTAGCTACTGTGTGTATCTGGGCTAGACATATATATCTCTACGTATTGTTTTTCTAGTCTGACTAATTGTCTTTGTTTTTAATGACTCTCCTTTATATGTCTGTTTTATGTTTCACAAATATTTAACCATGGCATTCTTTGTCCCCAAGAGTTCCATCCATTCTTGTGAGAGGTAGAAATTGGCAATCCTACTTCAAACATAGTATTGATCACACTGTGAGCTATATGAGAGTACATACAGTTGTGTGAACTAATACATACATTGCCACTGTTTAAAAATAGCCCTGCAAAAGGAATATGTAAGATGACATTAACACTCTTGTAGGGAGGATGAGTCAGATATACTCCATGAGCTTCTTTGAAGTCAGAGAATGGCAGACTGAAGCTTGGACTGGAATGTAGCTATATCCATCTTGCAATTTGGATTTGGGCCTGAAAAAGTTGAGGAAGTTCAAACAAGCATAGTCTGTGATATTGCACATTTAGTACATCTGCCTATGGAGATTCTCAATCATCCAGGTCATGGTTGTACCAAAGGTCCTTTATTCAAAAGGCAACTGGATTTTCTTGGTTTTTTTGTTTGGAAAAGCCATGTGAGGTGACAGTACAGGTAGCCCTTGACTTATGACCACAATTGAGCCAAAAATGTCTGCTAAGTGAGAGAGTTAAATGAATTTTGCCCCATTTTATAACCTTTCCTATCATCATTGTCAAGTGAATCACTGCAGTTGTTAAATTAGTAATGCAGTTGTTAAGTGAATCTGGCTTCCCCATTGACTTTGCTTATCAGAAGATCGCAAACGGTGATCACATGACCTGGGACAAGCAAGCATCATCAATATGAGTCAGTTGCCAAGAGTCTGAATTTTGATCAAGTGACCATGCGGATGCTGCAATAGTCACAAGTGTGAAAAACGGTCATAAGTTCCTTTTTTCAGTGCTGTTGTAACTTTGAATGGTCACTAAATGAACTATTGTAAGTTGAAGACTGCCCGTATAGAATGAAGAAAATTCCCTATGAGGAATGTCAATTTTAGGGAACAAGACTGTCAATTGGTCTTCTTCCTTCTCTTTTTCCATGTTGTGATCAACTCTTTTCTACAAGCATGTCATACAAGTGTACACAAAACCTCAGATAACTAGTCCTTAAACTGAATAGTAATAGGGCTAATAAAAATTTATGTCCATCAACCAACTATAAGATTAGGAATAGGCTGGCTAAATGCAAAAGCATGCCCCAGAGCAACTTCCACAAGCCCTAGAGGCTGTACTTCCTATGACCGCAACATGCATTTACTTTTCCAGACCAATTGATCATTCTGTTTCAGCTGACCACATATGAATCCAATGGTCTCAGGTTCTTATTACAGATGGAATCTGTCATTATATTAACTACAGTGGTTCCTTTTTAGCTTAAACCCCTCATTGTAGGTTATTCAATATCTGCCGTTATAAGACTATACACGAAATTCCAGAAACAATTACGTTTTAAAATTTTATAGCATTTAGACTGACTAAATCTATAAAAATATTTAGGGGAACAGCTACAAGAATGTCAATGCAAAAAATCATTTAGGCCCCTGAAAGTGTTTGGGAATGTGTCATGAGAATTTAGAATTACTATTTTTTTTTCATACTGTGATATAATTTTACATGACAACTTATTTTTTACTCCAATCATTTCCAAATATGTTTTGCTATGGACTATGTGGGAGCAGCTATGTAAAAAGGCCTGGGAAGATGGCATTGTTTTATTTATTTTTTATTCCTTTATAATTAAAATATATTAATTATACAGTGCAAAATGTTTGATTTCTATGTTCCTTTTGAGTCTTACCCAACCATATGATAATAGTTTTGTGCCACAATGCACCAAAGGGTGTAGTTCTATATTTTGAAGTACATTAGCATCCTCCTAGTTTAGTGGAAATATCTGCCTAATTAATGATCATTTTAAAGACTAAGAAAATATGCTGGCCTAAATCTCACTCAGGCATTTAGAATTTAGATTTATTAAACTTAAATGGGCTATAAGAGCAGGTTGCTATAGGGTATGAATCTCTTTCTCTTTCTTTCATCTATGTGTCTATAATCTTTTATATCTATCTTAAATAACAATTATTTACAACTCACCATCCAACTTCGTGAAATTTAAATGCAGGCAATGAACTGCAAATTAAAGATAAGGTAGAAGCTAGAGTTAAGGTGGGCTAGGAATATATATATATATATA
>QLTV01003261.1:366087-377354 GCA_003457575.1 Thermophis baileyi
TCTAGTTAGCAGTGTAATGTTGCCAGAGAAGAAGCTACGCAGGATTAAGTTGACTACTCTTAGTGCCTTTTTGGCAATGTTGTTACAGTGGGCTTTGGCACTTAGATCATTAGATATGAGTACTCCAAGATCCTTGACAGAATGAGGGTCGTCTACAAGGTCGTGTCCTCCAAGCTTGTATTTTGTGTTCTGATTCTTTTTGCCAATGTGTAAGACAGAGCATTTGTTGATTAAGATTTGAAGTTGCCACTTGTTTGACCATTCTGATACATAGTCAAGGTCTTTCTGAAGGGTAGTAGCATTGTCTGTGGTGTTAAATAGTTTGACATCGTCGGCGAAGAGAACACAGTTGCTTATAATGTGATCACAAAGGTCATCTTCTCTAATGACTCTTTTGTATTATGTGTTCAAAATACCAAATACCAAATAACACCCATACAAAATTCATGCAGCTTTTCTTATGATTAGTTACTAAATTTAATTGTTACACATTATTAAGTTTTGTATTTTAGCTCTTATTTATTGCATGGGAAGAAAAGGAGCTGTATAAGAAAAACAAGCTAGTCATTATGCAAAAATAGTACATTTTGTATGTTAATTTTTCAAAAAATAAAATTTATTATTGTATTGAAAAATATGAATAATACATTATAGAATACTGATAGTAATTAAATACACAAGTATTTATATAATAGAAACTGGTAACACTGTGATGATTAAAATGTATTAAACTTGTAAAGATAAAAAAAGTGTCAATCTTAAATTTGATTTCCAAATGTTATTTGATCATATAGTTGTGCACTAAATACCAAATATGTTGTTGATAAGGAATTGTAAAGTGCATAAAATTATTTTATAGTATAAAAAATTAGATCTTTGAGTTTTAAATGTTTTAAGTAGCAATCTGAGAATTCCCAGTCAGGGTCAGAATGACAGAACATAGAGATGGAAATTTAGTGATGGGTGCCAAGATGGAAGACCTGAAGGAGCAAATTGTTTTGGAAAAAGTCTATATGGTTGCTAAAAGTCAATACTAACTTGTTGGCATTGACAATCAATCCCCATCCCCAATTTAAATCCCTCTTCCTCACCCATTTAACTACCTGCCCACATACTTGGTACCAATGACATCTTTGACTATCTGGCTATCTTTTCCAGGCAAATAGCTCTTTTAGAGCTGGGGTTGACATTAGTACAACAGTGTGGGAGGAAAGGTTAAACCCATCTTTATGAACTCAGTCAGACTTCTTCACTAGTTCACTTTAAATATTAAAAACAGATATGTGAAATGCATGAATGCATTCCATGAAACTACCAGTTTGGCCAAAGGTAATGGAGCTTTCATTCTTTAATGAGGTCATAGTGACCGCAACAGTTTTCCAAAATGTTCGGAACACCCCTATTTTTAGAAATGGACCATTCCATAGAATTTATAAAATTTGTTAATTTGATCAATAAATGAAATTGTAACTATACAAAGTAAATTTAACAACATACCCCACCTATTATTTCCATAGATTAAGAAAATTGTATGAGCGGTCATTATGATGAAATAGTACGTCTGTGGTTAAGGGTTAAATAAGAAAATTTGATTCAGCAGCTTTATAATTTTAAATATATTTTTGTAACTATTAAAAGTTATAGTAGTTAGAAAGATTTGTTCAGCCAATGTTGAGATATATGCGTATGTATGTATCCACAAGTGGGCATATAGAAAATCTAACCCAGGATTATTGTGACATTTTGTGCCAGAATAGATACTGTTCAAGCATTTCTTTCTTTTGCATCAGAATAGTTTGTTTGATGCTACCACCTTTATTCTCACCGGTATGTAGGTTTCTTATTGATACATCTACTATGACTGGGCTATAAAAGCAAACTTTATTTGTTCTTATAGCATTCAGTCCTAGGTACTTTCACCTATTTGTTTATTACAAGTGTATGCCATTTCAGTCAAGCAAATCGAAGTGGCTGGAAATATTTAAAAATAAAATCTGCAAATATGTGTGTGAATTGCATGTATAGATAGTTCAACTTCAAGTGTAATAGCAATAAAGAGTACCCAGATACCCTGTGTACATATTTCATCAACACTTCAGTAGCTGAATGCCTAGCTAAAAAGCAAGATTTTAGCAAGCTTTATAAGGGAGATGCTCATCTTATTTGGTGGGTAATTTATCCCACATGGGGAAATTATGGCAGATAATGCTCACCTCTGAATACTCCCATCTTCTTGCCTGGGGAGAGGGCTCTCAGTATTCACTCCCTACCAACACTCCATGGGTGGGCAAATTCTACTTGGAGTAATCAGTCTCACAAACAAGATTTTATGAGCACTTACCTATTTTTTTGTTATGTTCTTTTACTTTTGCAGAATTATTCTTGTGAAAGAGATGACAGAAGTTGAAATGCACCGTGTGAAGCAATCAAAGGACAGCTGCTTATAGGAAAAGCGTGAAATCATTTGTATTAGCTTTGCTGACTTGCCTCTTTATAAAACTTAACTTATGGTTTTTCCAAAGACAGATGTTTTACTCTGCTGGATTAAATGCTTTGGCTTTCAAATAGGATTTGCCAATTTATATGGTGCAGGTAGAAAAAAACCTCAGTAACTGGTGCTAAAATGTTTTTAGTGGAAGCAGTGGTGGAAGAAAAAAACAACAAAGCCATATTTGGACTTGGTAAACAAACCTGCAGATTGTTTAAGAATCATGGTTCTCTTTATCTGTGAAAATGGAGAAGAGCACTAAACTCAAAAAGACAGCAAACATTGCTGAAACATTGGAAATATACACTTTTGTCATCTGCTATAAATAAAGTTAAGCAGTATGGCTCTTTAAAGGAATTTGTTGTGCAATTTTTACCACTGTGTCCAAGCTGGGGCTTTGTGTTTTTGACTTGAATATGGATGTAGAAAAAAATAATTTTGTTTTAGCTCTTCTTCAATAAATAGTAGTGTATAGTTGCAAATTCTCGAGAATTTAAAGGGCACTCATATTTAGAAGAATTGATACTGACTTATTAATTGCATATGTGAGGAGATTACTGAATGCAATTTTACACAGTTGTACTAATGTGTTTGAAGATGACATCTGGATAATTTTGGTGGAGATGTAGATATGTCACATGTGGTTGTGTCACAGCAGGTCAATCATGCATCAAATGTTGACACATCAAATCACAAGAATGTGCTTCATATATTCAACGTATTAGAAGTTTGGAAGCTGTATTGTAAGTAGCTAGTATTCAAAGATGTAATGTTGCATCTCTAAGCTTTGTAGAACTTTATGACAGTGTGATTGTGCTTTGCCTTTGACCAACCTTTGGTCCATTGAGGCAACTGCTTATACCAATGGACAGGGTGGGTGGGTATTCATGGGTTTATGTCAAAAGTATATATTGCTTGGAGCTTCAATTAAACAAAGCACCTATCTAAACCCCAGGTACCTTCAGACACAAATCTTTTGGAATATACAGAGAAGAAATTGTCACAACTTTTGAAATTCTCTACCATAGATTCTCTATGGACAGAGAAATAATTTCTCTGAATATCAAGAAGAAATTGCTCAAAGATAGGATTCTACCATAGTGAGGGCTGTATTGAAAAAGTCCACTAGGAGGAATTTAATGCCTTGAATAAGAATTAAAGCATGGAAAGCTGGGGCAGCTGCTGGAGAGATTATTGTACAAAGAAAGACTAGACATTTACATATACTGTATGTCTTGATGACTACAAACTTAAGGACAGTCAGGAACACCATATTCAATGCATGAGACATTCATCTACAGTCTCTTCTGAGAGAATTTTTAAAGCAAATAATCTTTTGTCAAACTAAACATAGGTAAGGAAAAGTGTAGGGTTTGTCTGTGGGTCTAGAACAAATTAGTGCTAAATTAGCACTAGGAATATTTTGTTGCTTGGGTAAAGGAAAGGAGGTATTTTTCTAATGCATGCTGACAATAGTACATTATGCTCCACTTATTACATCTAAGAGCATACCATTTGGAACATCTAGCTGGGTCTTTTCTTTATTCCCCAGCACTGCATGCCTAAAGTACCCTATTAGTTTGCTTATGGCAGAGTCTGTTCTAAAGTTTGTTTCCTAACAAGCACACTTGGAGTTGCAGTCTTCTATTGAATGGGAAAGAAGATATCTAAATCATTATCAATCCATTCAGAATGGATGCCTGTCCCTTTACCCAGAGAGCCCTTTCTTATTAGATAAAGCTACTGAATGGGAGACAGTAAGAATATTTAATGCTGTTCTTTCCAGCCATTTTTTTCCTAACAAAAGCAAACAGAAAATACAAATTAGAAGACCATGTTGAAGGAGCTAAGTGTCTCTTACTACTCTAAGAAGTCTAAAAACTAATTGATCATTAGAAACATGACATTAATGTCATTTTTACTTCAGTAAGGAAAAGCACTTCAGTATTCATCTACTCCTCTTAAGAACTTGCTATGCCTTTATCTCCAAACCAATGTTAAAAGAAAAAAGAAAAACATTAAAAGACAATCCTCTCCCACAGGCACAGAAATTCCTTACAAGGCATAACATTCAAAAATGTCAATAAAACTAAACAATGCATTTCCCCTTAATAACAAATTGTATTCAGATTATTGTAAAAGTTACATTTTTTCTTCCACTTATGTTTCAAGTCATTTCTCTACATTACATTTGTGAACTCAATTTAATAGGATTGCAGAGGAAAAAAATGATAACAAAAAAGAAATGCAGTATATTAATTTATAACTCCAACTGATGTGGTTTCTATTCACCTAGGTGCAGAATTTTCAGTGTGTATCATCTTCACTATTAGCCTGAACCACATTTCACATCAGACTGGCAATAAATACTCATATATTTCTATTTCCAGGCCATAAGTAATTCTTTACAGGGAAAGAGATGATAGAGATATTCAAGAAATTCTTAGACTGCACCCTATGTCTCCTGTGATGTACCTTCAGGCTGCTGCAGGATACGTGTGATCATTCTTCAGAAGGTGAATCCTGACCCATAAATCTTCATCCGAAAATTCTGCAACTTTTCTTTTCTGAAGGAAAGAGAGAGAGAGAGAGAGAGAGAGAGAGAGAGAGAGAGAGAGAGTGAGTGCAGGAGAATGAAGAGAGGAGGAAAGAGAGAGAGAGAGAGAGAGAGAGAGAGAGAGAGAGAGAGAGAGAGAGAGAGAGAGATCATATGTATATGCTTAGAAAATACCAGCTGAGGTAGTGGGTCTATCCTAAGTGACAAAGATTTACATTTTTCCTTAGATCCCATGCTTGTTCTCAGACAGGAGCAGATATGTGCTATTCCAAAAATGGGTATAGAATAAATTACCTCTAATTAAATTCAGTAGGAGTGAAGGTGCTTTAAAAGGGGTGAAAAAAAAAAGAGAAAACGTTGTTGCTCCTTCTATCTACTTTATTTTCACAAACCAAATCGAGCAGGGGTGTCAAACTCACGTCACAGCGGCGTCACGTGATGTATCAGGATTTTTTTCCCCCTTCACTAAACCGGGTGTGGGCATGGCCAGCGTGTGACGCATCCGGCCCGTGGGCCGGGAGTTTGGCAGCCCTGAAATAGAGCAACGAATGAGCAATGAAGACCTTTACCCTACCTTTGTTTCCAATGCAACGTTGGGTCCTTTCCTTTACCTTCAGAAGAGGATCTATGGCTGGCTTTTCTGAGGTCCTAGGATACCTGGTTTCATAAAGCCTTAAAGCAGGCAAGCTGAGAGATTTTTCAGTGCTCCTGTAGCTAGTAGGGTTTTAGGATTTGTTGCAGTGTTTCATAGTAACAAAAGGATATATTTGTCAATTAGGGATAGTAAGGGAAAGATAATGCATAGGTAGTCCTTGACTTACAACAGTTCATTTAGTGACTGTTCAAAGTTACAAAGGCACTGAAAAAAATGACGACCATTTTTCACACCTACAACCACTGCAGCATCTCCATGGTCACATGATCAAAATTCAGATGCTTGGCAATTGACTCATATTGATGATGGTTGCAGTATCCTGGTGTCCTGTGATCCCCTTTTATGACCTTCTGATAAGCAAATTCAATGGGGAAACCAGATTCATTTAACAACCATGTTACTAACTTAACAACTGCAATGATTCACTTAACAACTATGGCAAGAAAGGTCATAAAATGGAGCAAAACTCACAACAAATGTCTCACTTAGCACCATAAATTTTGGGCTCAATTGTGGTTGTAAATCGAGGACTATCTATACCGTGAAATATTATAACTGTAACATTCAGACTCAAAACACAAGAGTAATTTTTGAAACAAAAGTGGAATTCCATATTTGCATTGTGGGAATAAAAGTTATGGAGCTATTTTCATACTAGTGCAAAGTTCTTGGGCATAAATGCTATCTATCCACCCATCCATTCAACTATCTATCCACCTACCATAGCTATAACTCTTTATGTATATGTATGTATTCTATATACAGTAGTTATTCCATGTACAGTATATGCATTATATCTGAATGTTTCATTGTAGGAAGCAATTTTGGCGTCTGGCTTTGAGAATCATTAATTCCTGTTCTGGACACCTGATTCATTTTGAGCTCAGCATGTTCCTGACCAAGCCTCTTGCTTGTTCCTGGGTAATTTTCAAGCTATTGTGCAGTATTGGATTATGGATTGTCCACTTGATTGGAGCTGTGGTGGCACAATGGTTAGTATGCAGTATTGCAGGATGACTGTGCCTGCTACCAGGAGTTCGATCCTGACTGGCTCAAGGTTTACTCAGCTTTCCATCCTTCTGAAGTCAGTAAAATGAGACCCAGATTATTGGGGGGAATATGCTGACTTTGTAAATCACTTAGAGAGAGGGCTATAAAGCTCTATGGAGTGTAAGTGCTATTGCTATTGCATTATGCTTTCTCTTCAGCTTCTAGTAAGCCATTGTGCATGCATGTGCTTTTCTCCTGCTTCCACAATTTCTCTTCTGTTGCCTCCCCCCTCCCCACCTGTCTGCTGCCATCTATCCAGACAAGCTTTCCTGAGTTGCTGCAAGCTTCGCTCCCATGCACCCAGTTCATGCCCGTAATTTACTTGCCAACTACATGGATGTTTCTCGCTTTTGAAGCCAGGTCATAAAATGAACTTTCTTAATTTCCATTACTTTTTGTTACTTTTTAATACTTTATGTTGACTTCCCTTTATTTTCTTGAACAGCATTGGAGAAAAAGGTGTCTTCATGAATCTGAAATGCTGTTTATAAAGACTTAAAACTACAAAACAGTGTGTGCCATTTATTCCCTGAGTATGATTAATGATGCATAGGGTTTTGAAATACATTATTAAAACCAGAAGCCTTCATTTTCTTTAACAATGATTTTGAGCTCGGGGTCAGTGCTATTACTTTTATTTATTTATTTTGCAAGATTAAACTAAAATAAAACAATTGCATTTTATGGTTTTACATGCTCATAAAAAATAGGATACACATGTTTTCAGTATGGTTTCATCTCATTGACAATTTTATGCTTAGAAAAGATAGAGCCATCTGGAAAATACCCAAAGTGAAATTTATCACTGGTTTTATAAGCATGCACATGGTTATTACATTACACAGTATCATTTTAATACATAGATTGAGGAAATTAGGAATTGTATATTTATTTTCTCAGTTTTCTTGTAAAGTAGAATTCAACATAACACCATATTCTGATGGCCTTAATTTTTATTAAAATTGGAGATTCTTTAAACAGCAAAAAAACAAAAGCAATGAAGAAAAGTTTTCATAGATTTGGGACACAGAGTAGAGGTACAATATTTTCATATTTTGTAAATGTGCACCATATACACTTTCAATTTAATATGAGAAATAATGCAGGCAGCTCAGTTACAAAACCATATGCTGTAGCTCAGGCCTTTAGAATTTGCAAATACATTGTTTATATAATTATTTGTTCTTGGTAGCAACAAAATGTTGGAAGATGACATGGAGTTAACTAAAAAAACATCCCAGATGACTTTTTCATAAGATTTAAATTTCTCATTTTTATGATTTGTATTATTAATAGGTAAAAAGGTAACAAAGCCATTTTTAACAGGATTTATTCATCTGGTATATTTATGAGATCTTGACTTGTCATACAAGTTAATAAAATCAGAATGCAGATTACTTTCTTGAGTTTGTACACCAAGCAATATAATCACATATTATATATCAGTTCAAAGTGATATATTGATACTGTTTTGCTCTTTCTATTCAGTTTTCTGGCATATCATATGCAGTTTGCATTTGATTGGTTGGTTCAATAGATATTTAGTACATTGGTTACAGAAAAGAAATAACTGACCAATTGCAAAGCTCCAGCAGGAATAGACAATACTTGATTCTTCAGATGCTGAACTCCAATTCTTGTCAAGACTAATCACATGGCTAATAGTGAGAAATGTTGGAAACTGCAGTCCAACAATACTTGATAGGCCACTCTAAAGTTTCCTGGCAACAAATGTGTGTGTGCATGGACACGCAAACATAATTTCAGTTTGGCTATTGAAAATGTGCTGACTTTTTGTCTACATAGTTGGTAAGATGGACATTAGCCTTTGTTACAAAATAAGCAGATACAGCTGATTGACAGGGCTTCCTAGTGTGTTGATATATGGTCTATTTGTCTTTAACTGACAGCTAGTGAAATGTAACTCCAACCCTGTAGGGTTTTTTTATTTTCAAGAATGTTTGTTGTGTAAACAGAAGGCACAAGTCACAGACTTGCTTTGTATGTTTGAGTTGTGTGTCTGTGTTTCCACTTAATTTGAATTCTTAATTTGTCCCGTCTTCCTTAGAAACAATTTCTGTTTCCAATTACCAAGTTCTTTAAAAAAAATGCTTGGTTTTCCCTTCCTCTTTCATTCTCCTGAAGAATGAAAGAAAGAAGAATGAAGAAAAGAGAAAAAGAAGCCCTTTTTTTGCAGAGTGAAAAAAAAAATCAAACAATGGGGAAAAATAATAATTACAGCTACACTGTTAGCATGTTTTCCTGGAAGTAACTCTCATTGGTTATGGTGGGATCTTTTTCCCAAGTAACTACTACAACTCTGTAAATCATCTGTCATTTTGAATTGTTTTTGTTATGTTTATAATAATGGAACATTAGGAGAATCAAGACAATATGTGAAGCATTTATATACCCTAGTGTTAATGTGCTAGTTACACATGTGCATGTGTACAGCTAAAGAAAGAAATAAAAAAAATTAAATTAGTTTTAGATAAGAAAATAGTGTATCATTCTAACTGAAAATGGTTTACTATTGTGATTTAATTTTGTATTAAATTTCCTAATAGTGTGGATCTGAAAAATTATCAGTCATTAATGCTATTTTGCATATACATGCATTAGAGCAGAGTTGTGGCTTGCAGCTCCCCCAGCCCAGGTTTGTAGTCCCTATATGTTACTGGTTTGATAGGCTGTGCTGTCAACATTTGATATACTACTGAATTGGGATTAGAATGTTTGTGTGTGTTTAAACAGTATGTATTAAGTAACTTATTTTTTCATTTTAACTGTTCTTCAAAGAACAGGAAAAAAAAGTGAGATTAGGAAGTCCACCATGCCTTTGGTGATGTCATTCCATTGGTGATCCCTCCTGCACATAGCTTTTAGAGATAGAAAAAAAAATAGTTTAAAAAAATATTCTCTCTGGATCCCAAAAGTATGCCCATCCTTGTGCTAGAACTACAATCTGGTTCTTTATCTATAAAAAAAAGGAAAAAAACCTGTTTCAAGTTTTCTTCTGTAATGTTCTATCATGGTATATCGTGTATGAATAAGGGCACTTTTTTAATTCAATCATTTTTATTCCTTTCTGTTTAATGCAATTTTCCTCTCAGTTCTACTCTTTGGACATAATACTTTTCTGTGGCTTCCCTGACCTTTTGGTACAGCCTTCCCACAAGATTCAGAGCCCCCCCCACCCATTTAGTTTTCCAAGATCTGTGAAAACCAGGCATTGGGCTAGAATAGAAACAAAACCAGGAAATGCAAGTGTAAATGTAGAGTTTTGTTGTGGTGCTGTGATTGGGAAATATGGTGCAGACATGGAGTTAAGTCAGTTTCATTTATTCTTTTTTATTGAATATTATTATCAATCACCTAGGATATCATTTATAAAATAGGTGACCATATACATTTCTAAATAAATAAAATACATAAGTAAAAGTGTAACTGGAAGATTTGGTCTCAAATTATAATGACTGCCTCCAAACATCCAATTCTTCTTTCCTTATAAATATTTGATCTTTGACTGTAAATCAATAAACTAATAAATTATGTTCTGTGGAAGAGATCCTTGCACCACGGAAAATAAGCAAATGCACATATGCTATCATTTGCAGGATGACTAGCTTTTGACATAAAATATGCTCCTGAAATTTTAGGGGGACTGCAACTCATTCCAGAATTAATTCAAACCTCTATCCATGCAGATGCTCAACCTTTAGAATCTACATTTTGTCTGAAATAACTTTAATCTTGTTACTCAGATCCTTCCCAAACATCTTCTTGACAGAGTTTCAAGATTTCCATGATCTTCACTTAAATAAGTGTTTGAGAAAAGTCAGTTATTTGCATATTGATGTCATCTTAAACTGCACCTCCGCATCAGCGTTTCTCCAAGGCAAGGAGATTCAACTCCCAAAATTCTCCAACTAGCATGCTTCATTTGCATGTAAAAGCATAATCTAATACATTATTAACATTTTGATATATCTAAATAGATAAACAGAGAAGCAACCTAGAACTAAGGAGAAATTTTCTGACAGTGAGAATAATTAACCAGTGGAACTTGTTACCTTCAAAAGTTGTTGGTGCTCCATCACTGGAGGTAAGAAGAGATTGGACAGCCATTTGTTCAGGGTTCCTGCTTGTGCAGGGGGTTGAAGTAGAAGACCTCCAAGGACCTTTCCAACTCTGTTATTCTAGTGCACACTGTTAGTACATGCTGGCTCTGAGCCACTATCCCCAACCCATTTGTATTTGTAATCTGAGAGTGCTATTTATGGTACCCAGGTCATTCGGGTTGTGAACCAGCCTTTTCTATTAAAAGTTTCCTGATGATTGAATTTCCTTCATCAATCAATCAATCAATCAATCAATCAATCAAACAAACAAATAATACTGTTATTTGAGGAATAAGCTACTGCTCAGGACTGCTCAGATACAGTTGCCTTCATGTTTATTTATTTTATTTATTTATTTATTTAGTCAAGCATATATAAGATTACTGAAAAAGTATA
>QLTV01003261.1:377507-411670 GCA_003457575.1 Thermophis baileyi
TATATATATATATATATGAGCCGCAGTGGCGCAGTGGTTAGAGTGCAGTACTGCAAGCTACTTCTACTGATCACCAGCTGCCAGCAGTTTGGCAGATCGAATCTCACCAGGCTCAAGGTTGACTCAGCCTTCCATCCTTCCGACTTGTTGTCTCCAAGTAGACATTTTCAGGCTATAGTCCTGGAAAATTTTATCTTTTAATGCAAATGAAATGTAACAAGCCTGGTCCCCAGATTTTCCTTGAGCTTGCTTAATTAGCAGGTAAAAACAGTGTATTTTGGATCTGGACAAATGATTTAAAGCTTAGTCAACTGATGAGTTAATCTCCCTCTCATACACAAGCATGGAAACCAATAACTCTAATGGAAAACCTGCTTTCTGAAAGACATGCTGCTCTAAATTTCCTTGGCAGACAAGATGGTACTGTGCAACATTACATGTGGTTAATGTTAGTCACATCCTTGATGTAACATAACACAAAGTCACAAAAGTAATGGGATGTGACATATGACAGCATGGCAAATCAGTCTGGCAAGTTTCTTCTGGAATGTATATGAAATGTAGGCTTATTTCTACAGTGTTTACTGTGGTAACTGTTCCCTGCTATAGCTATTAGCTGCTAACTGGAGTTCTGTGCTGCAATGATTTAGAAATAGGGGAAATGTCCATTTGGAATATATACTTTGGTCCAGATGGCAAGATCAGACAAAGCCGCATTTGACAAGAAGCATAGAATGAATTTAGATAAAGTCTGCATTTTTACATTGCCTTTCGCTGAAATGATGGAACGTAGGAGAAATGATCTTGGTTTGGAATTTCATAGGCAAACCAGACACACAAAGCCAAGTTACAATTGTATGCAGTTGTATAGAGAAACCCTGTTGACAACATGCATGTAACATCAATTATATTTAAACAAATGTATTTATTTTTGTAATGTAGAATGCAGGTCCTATCAATACCCATATCATTAAGATCTCATAAAATTTGATGGATTCTGGATGATTCTTATAATAAAATGTGGGATGGATGGTAGAAATGTAATATCACGTCCAGCTATGCTGATCCTCCTTGCTATCTTATCAAATATGTTTTCCTTCTTTATGGATGGGGGCTTTGGAGGGAAAATTTTTAGTGCCATTGATTCATAAGTAATTATTGTAACCGTTTTTCTCAGCTTCCTTCCTAGGACACACATCTCCCTGGAAATTTATTAATAAAAAAATCATAGTTGGTAGAGATATGTAAACATATCTTTCTGGAAAAGGTTGAAATAAAAGTAAAAAAAAATTAAATACTATGGCTCTGTGTCAACTTAAGCAGGAAATAAATTCTGCTTATTTTGAAATGCTGAAAGAATCAACATAAATCTACTTGTACTGCATTGGGGACAAGCTAATGCTTGTATTGCACAATTGAATGGGGATCATTGGAGTTTCCAGGGTGCTCAAATGCTGATGTACTGCAATTAACAAAAGAGCCAGTGTGTTTTATACTGTACTTAACTGATTTTTTCTTTTTAAAAAAATATCTATATTCGATTATGAAAATAAATGTTTGACAGCTGTCATATATTGACACACAAATCAAATAAGAATTTGGGTCTATGATCCATAATATAAAAGTCAGTTTAATTTTGATACCCTTCATTTTAGATTTGCTTCAATGTAGAGATGTGCATTTTACCTTCAGCTTTCCCCTCATAATCAAAAAGATGTAGCAGTTGACAATTTTATATAATTAAGATCCCAGTGGTAAAAATTTGTAAGTTCTATGGAACATGATTAATCTTGAGAACTCTTGGTTTAGTCCATTAAGGTTAAGTTGTGGGGACAGAGCTGTGCACTCTTCATGCTTATGGTTTTATGGTCCCTCAAACAATTACTGTAGAAAAAAAAGGCCATATTAAATTAGCTAAGATTACGGTCACTGAGGCAAACTGATCTTTGTTTTTGAGTTTACCTTTTTCTTTCTGGGGAAATTGTTGTCTTAAATTTGAGATAAATATGTGAAATAAATAATACAGTAGCTCTGGATGCTTATGCTCTTGTACCATGTATTAGTTGGTTTATTTTTGTACTATTCTACAAATAATGGAGAATTATAGTTCATCTATGATTATGATTCCAACTGTGGAAGAACAACAAGGCCGCCAATATAAAACAGCAGTTCTGGGATTGGGGGTCCCTGGTTCAGATCTATCCTCATTCATGAAAGTTCACTGAGTGACTTCAGTGCCATCACTCTCTCTCAGTACAACTTATTTCATAGGGATAACATTGTGGAGAAAAATGAAGAGGAAGTACATTTCCTTGAGCTTTTTTTTTTTTTTAAAGGCAGGACATAATTGTAAAAAATAAAGAAAGAATAATTTATTTTCATGACCAGGACAGAGCAATTGAGCCAAATATTTTTCAAAGTTATGGAGGAATTCACCAGACATTGGATATGTGGAAGAGGTCTAGATTTATTTATTTATTATTTATTTTATTTATTTAATTGTTAACAAGTGCAAGGAAACAGGACACATGAAAAAAATGGCACAAATAAATGGATATAAAGAAGCAAAAACATAGCCATAAACCAGGGGTGGGTTCCAACTTACCTCACTGCCAGTTCGCTCCCTCCCGTGCCGCGTGGGTGCGCCTTGTGGGCGCGCGCACGCTTCGTGCATGCACGCATGCGCAGTAACAAAAAAGCAAAAAAAAAAAGCAAAAAAAAAAAGATGGCGACCGCATGCACAGTGCCGGAAGTCGGCTTCTGCGCATGCTCAGAAGGAAAAAATAAAAATAAAAAAAATTCAAAAAATAAAATAAAAAAAAAGAAAGCAGCCCCCACGGACCGGCACCAACCAATCCAGTTTGGTGACGTCATCGTGACATCACCAGTGGGCTGCTACCAGTTTGGGAGAACTGGTCCGAACCGGGAGGAACCCACCCCTGCCATAAACACATAAAACGAGTACATACAAATGGGTACAGTAGGACAGGGACGGTAGGCACGCTGGTGCGCTTATGCACGCCCCCTTAGATTCTCTTGAAGTCTTTCTTTTGGTTAGGAATTTGATGATCAGAACATAGCAAGGAAGTTAATTGCTTGTTCCAAAATCCTCTTACTTGTAGAGCTCAAATATCTGCTGCTGTCAATTTGGGTATAAAATTTCCTGGAGAGCAGCCTCTGGAGCGTTTCTCTCTTTGTCAGGTGTTATAGCTTCTGTCTTCATTGATTCCAGACACTCTCCTTCAGTCTCTAGCCTAGGTAATATTGTTGGTTTTCTTGCTCATGTTTGCCTCAGCCTGGCTGCACTGTTTTTACAGAATCCTGGATTCTGTATCTCAATCTCTGACCAATAATCTTCTATCACTTCTTTATGAACTATTGACCTATAACTATGAGCCAACGGCAATCAATAAAGCATTTATTAAATGGCTTATCAAAACTTGATCATGTTGATTCTTCAGGGCAATTAAAAACACAAGGAGTAGCTGCAAATTCACCAACTGCAAATCACTGTAGTATTTTCCCTGCAGTTATGAAGCAACATTGTTAGAGGTAACAGTCAGCTGATAGGAATGACTATGTTCAAATATATATTTCGAACTTTTAAGTATTCAGCTTTCATTTTAAATTCACAACAATATTATATTCTATATCATATTCTGTTTTAACATTCACCTAAAGTGTAAATAATACATTCTCCATTAGAGGCAAGATTGCTACATTTTTCTGAGACTCTGTAAATTGTCTTCTTTGAAGTGAGAATTCCAGAATGGCTACACTCAGGGCAACTTCATTGTAGTATTTGAAACTTAGGCTTATGAATATATCTTTGGATGTCTAATGAAAACTCGTCTCTTTATATGAACCTGCCTTTTATGTATGCTACATGCCTGATTTTGGCTTTATTTCTGCTTTTTCTACTCCCCCCATTTTTTAAACTGAACATATTATTTTTATACTGGTTTAATCTTATCAATTATATTTGGTCCATTGATTGCAAACTAATTCAATATTTATTACAATAGTAAGTGATGTGTAAATACAGTACATCAAACAATTTAATAGATTATTTCAGGTTTCTTGTTGCCTTCTTGCTACTTGAATTATTAAGTGTAAAGATAGTTTAACACTAGAAAATCTCTTTGTGGACTTCCTGAGGACGTCTTACAATCTACTATAGAAACATAGCAGTATACACAGTATCCAGTTTGGTCTAGTGGTTAAGGCACTAGGCTAGAAAGCAGGAGACCATGAGTTCAAGTCCTGTATTAGCCATGAAAGTAAGCTGGCCAGTCACTCTCAGCCCAACACATCTCACAGTTGTTGCTCTGGGGAAAATAGGAACAGGAAGGTATGGTGGATATGTTCTCCTCCTTGAGTTATTTATAAAAATAATAAAGGTGGAATAAATAAAATAATTAAAAAAAACAATAATATTCAGGTAGTTTAGGAATGGATAATGTGGGGTACCAACTGCCAAAATATAATTACTGAGCTTCTTTTTTGCAGGGGCCACATTTTTGACAACTGTTATCCTAAACTGGCAGCATAGTTTTCTCCCACTTTGAAGCAAAAAGCAATATGAATGTAATAGTGTAAAGATTAATAGAATTAAAATAATTAAGAAAACTCATAAAATCCTCTCTCTTCATGAAACGCTAGGAAATAGAAAATCTAGATCCCATTCATGTGTGTGATGTGGATTTGCCACTTTACATCATTATTCTGCCTGTTGCACTCCTCTCCCTTTATGGTTCTTGGCCATTAAATGGTTATTGCTTGGCTAGATGATCCAACCACCATGGACACAATAACATATACATCAAAAATGTGTGCAACTTTTGCTACCAGATATATCAGTCAAAATGGCTAAATTCTTCATCCAGTGCAATATGTTTACCATAATTTTATTTATTTATTTTAGCTGGCTATCTCCAATGAACTCTGGATGGCATTCAAATAAAAAACGTTCCATAAACACATATAAAAATCAAACCACGCAGTCAACCCAGACTAAAGCAGCCTTTTAAACAACAGACAAGGGCCCCAGAAATACAATAATACATTGATACGTCAATCCCAGGCCTGGCACCAAAACCAGATTTTCAGAACTTTCTGGAACCCTAGAACCACAGTCCTTAGCTCTGTGGAGATGCTGTGGGGATGACAGAGAAGGTACATTTCCTTGATCTCACAAGATGGCAACATTTAATGGAGGGGAATTGGAGTACACACACTGTGTACCTTGAATCGCCTTTGGAAGTCAACTAGCAACCAATGAAGCTCAAATAGCAGTAGTGATTCATGGGCACACCAAGAGGTGCCCACTACTATTTATGCTGCTGCATTTTAAATCAGCAGTAGCTTGTCCATGGTCTTCATGGCAGCCCCATGTAGAGAGGATGGCAATAATCCAATCTTGGAGTGAAAAGGGCTTCAGTAACTGAATAGTCTCTCAACTGAGGAAGGGGCATAACAGGTGCACAAGTGGAACCTATGTAAAGGCTCTCCTGGCCACAGCTGTCACTTGTTCTTTGAGCAGCGAATTTATAATTTATCAGATGTTACCTAACATTGTGATCGTATCGCTCTCATTTTTTAGCACATGCATATCAATAATTTATGTGCATTTGACCATACTATTTCAGTGGTAAGTGTAATATATTCAACTTGGCCATGATGCAGAAAACTATGTATGGGAGTATAATATCTAACCTGTAAAAACCCAGATAACCATTACATAGCAGCAAACAAAACTCCAATATTTTCTTGTCATCAAAAATTTGCAGCCCATTTATGATAACCCTAAGTATGCAGCTATAATTTTTTTATCTCATGGAACCCATAAACAAATGAAGCAATTAATGTTTTATTATATAACCCATCAGCAATAAAACTGCTTTACCAATTCCAATAGGATATAAATAGAGGTTATAGTGCTATATTTATGAAAATACCGGAATTTCTCATGTCAAGACAAATATGTATTCCAGTTCAATTCTTAACAGAATCATGAAATTCTATTATATTTTAGAAATGAATTATCCATGCTATTTTATTTTGTCTTATTCAGTTTACAATCGTAAGAATTATTTCCAGTCTGGAAATAATAGAAGCAGAAAAACCATTGTAAGAATAGAAATAAGATGGTTTGTATCACCTGCTTAACTTACTTTATTTTCTGCCTTCAGGCTTTAAAAACCACTTCCCATTTTTTTTTCCTTTTAAAATAATGTACATCAGTTTAATTTATTCCAGGTCTTGACAGAAGGATCTGATTTTAAGAATTGAATGTTGTATTTTGCACTATGGGGATGTTTTTTTAAAAATGGCACAGTGTTGGTAAAACAACTTTAAATTCACCTTTTACTCAGCAAAATTGAACTGTTGAACACCATACCTATAGTATATTTCAAAACTACCAAAGCTACCTAGCCCATGTGATGCCATCAGCATGTAATTTTATTGATGATTATTGCAAAATATTTTATTGTTCAAAGAAATATTTATATAAATATTATAACATATTTATAATTTTAAAGGGAAAATGAAAGAGAGAAAGAGAGAAAGAGAACAGTTCAAAGACCACGCAGCCTTCTTTTAAGTAAACTTTTGCCCCTTAATTAAATAATGATACATTTTCAGATTCTCTTGGGATTTGTATGGCCTTAATTGACTTTAAAATTTACAGTGACATACTTTGCACATTGATTTATTTGCTACTTTCTTGATACTATACTATAAAGTACTTGTAACTTTTATTTTCTTTCACTTTTGAAACAATAATAATTTGGATCCAGAAGTTGCGGCTGCAAATAAAAGAAGTACTATATTTGGGCTGGGGGGGGGGGAAAGATTGTAGTAAAGAGCTAAGCCTGTATTTGCTGTCTTCTAATAATTATCTGGATTTTTAAAACTGCAAATAGAAGGGCTTTTATTTATTCATAGTCATCTCTGTGACCAATGGAACATTTCCAATGGCAAAACAGAGGAGGAACAGATTCTTTTACAATTGGAGTTTTTGTACTGACATCTTACTCAAGTCATTGGCAGCTTTGCTTGACATAACAGAATAACAGAATTGGAAGGAACATTGGAATACTTCTAGTCCAACCCCCTGCTCAAGCAATTAAACCCTATACCATTTCAGACAAATGATTGTCCAATTTCTTCTTAAAAAACTCCGCTGTTGGAGCACTCACAACTTCTGGAGGCAAGTCATTCCACTGATTAATTGTTCTAACTATTAGGAAATTTCTCCTTAGTTCTAAGTTGGTTCTCTCCTTGATTAGTTTCCACCCATTGCTTCTTGTCCTGCCCTCAGGTGCTTTGGAGAATAGCTTGACACCCTCTTTGTGGCACCCTTTAGATATTAGAACACTGCTATCATGTCACCCCCTAGTCCTTCTTTTCTTTAAACTAAACATACTCAATTTCTGCAACTGTTCTTTGTATGTTTTAGCCCCCATTCCCCTAATCATCTTTGTTACTCTTCTTGGCACCCTTTCTAGAGTTTCAACACCTTTTTAATATTCTGGCTACCAAAACTGAATGCAATATTCCAAGTGTAGTCTTACCAAGGCATTAGAACTCGATCAACTACCTCCAGCACAGTGGAAGTGGTTGATTGAATAACAACAGATCCCACCTCACCTCACCCCACCCCTGCCGTCCTCACATGCCCTTAGATTTTAATGTTTGATTTTAATTTATTTAGACTTGAATGTATATGTATAGACACATCGTCATGACCATAAGCCCCCCAGAGTTACCCTATGGTAAGATGGGTGGCCAATAAATGTTTAAATAAATAAATAAATAAATAAATAAATAAATAAATAAACCTGGTTCAACGACCCTCTAAAAGGATGCAAATTACCAGCTGTCTGCAAGGAATATAAATCCTTCCATTCTGCAGTGAGTTTGAAAACTATGTTTGCAAAAATTAGAATTACTTCTTTGAGGGGGAAATATGGCAGACCACACAATCATTTTTTAAAACATTTAAAGTGGTATGGTTTTTTTACAAAAATATCTGGTCACTCATTTTGAAAATCAGCCAGTTATGAATCCATCTGGTGATGATGCTGTCTAACTTACATTTTTCTATCTTATCAAGTAGTAGATTGTGGTCTACTTTATCAAATGCCTTACTGAAGTTCAAGTAAATTATATTCATGTATATGCCATGTTATAGATATGTGGTTGTTCATGAACATGTAAAAATCATCATGAGATGTTCCAGGTACTAAATGGTCTTCTAGCTCATGGGTCAGTCCCCTACCTCAGTGTTCTGTTATTTTCAAAATGAGTGACCAGATATTTTTTTTAAAAAACCATACCACTTTAAATGTTTTAAAAAATGATTGTGTGGTCTGCCATATTTCCCCCTCAAAGAAGTAATTCTAATTTTTGCAAACATAGTTTTCAAACTCAAATACATTAGAAGCCCATACCTTTACCAGTTGCATACATGTATCTATTAAACCAGAATTTATATATGAAATTAGGAATACTTTCTTTGGCATTCCAGAAATGTGTTTTGTCATTTTGAGATATAGAGATATCATGCATTAGTAAGTTACTGTGAAATGATGCTCATTCTCAGTGCCATAGTGATGGCATCCTACAGACCTCATGCATCAGATATCTCTAAACATTACTACGTTTCTCTCCTTACTCCTGATGTCTGCCTGCCTGCCTGCCTGCCTGCCTGCCTGCCTGCCTGCCTGCCTGCCTGCCTGCCTGCCTGCCTGCCTGCCTGCCTCTCTCTCTCTCTCTCTCTCTCTCTCTCTCTCTCTCTCTCTCTCTCTCTCTCTCTCTCTCTCTCTCTCCATATGTGGAAATAGCAGAGAAAACATCTACCTGACTGTGAAAAGAATGATAGCATACTGTGTGTCAGAGGGAACCTCTCTGTTATATTGTCTTCTTATTGGAAGGCATATGGAATGTAAAAATTCAAGCTCCTTTTAACAAAGCATGGTCAAAAATAATCTGGATACATGATACTGACCCTGCTCTTGTGCTACCCATTTAAGTTACGTATCAAGTCTAAATTTAATCAAGGCCACATTTTATTTATACATTTCATGCATTAAACTCATTTAAAGTTCTAGTCAGATTTCATTAGAGGAAATACTACCGTGCACATCATGCAGTAGTAAAGCTAATGTGCTTCAGGAATTTGAAAGGATTTAGAGATTGGAGTGTCTGATTTCAAAAAAAAAATTTTTTTCCTTTAACTTTGTGCTTCTAGCCAGTCTGTGTGCTGTGCCCGATTTGTTTCCTAGGACACTAATACAGTCAGCATGCGCTCTACAAATGTGTAAACACAGACATTCCCTCTAATCAGTGAGTTTGGTGTCTTAAGGCAAGATTATGTTTTTTTTAGGAAATGCAATTTATGTTTAGGATTAAATTTCTCCTGCCGACTGATAACGTCTGAGGTTGAGTGAGATGATAAGTATTGTGCCTTGGTTTCTTGTCATAACTGTTAAACCTTCAACCACCAGGCTATTATTTTATGTGGGTTTATTTTAGTGATGGAAGTGATGAGTTAGCCATTAGAGTTATACATACATACATGAAGTTCTCCTTGGGGAAAATAAGAAAGGACAATGCCAAAGGATTGTTCCAGAAAATATGTACATATCTTAAATATTCCTCAACCACATCCAGGAATCACAGAATTGTGCTTTGAAATAACAAAAGATGGAAACAATAAAAATCAATCAAATATTTGGAAACAATTGCTGGTGGAGGATGGGTGAGGGAATCTACCAGTATTACACTGCAACACCAGAAGTGGTAGCCAACAGTAACTCTTGCTATCGTTCTTTCTTTGGCCATCTTCGCCAGCCTAGCACCACCATAAAGAATTGATTATCAATAGTTATCAGTATTTCAGTTTTCCAGAAAAACAAACCCTTTATACCAGGGGTCTCCAACCTTGGCAACTTTAAGACTTGTGGACTTCAACTCCCAGAATTCCTCAGCCAGCAAACCTGGGAGTTGAAGTCCACAAGTCTTAAAGTTGCCAAGGTTGGAGACCCCTGCTTTATACAGTATAAAAATGAACATCAATAGTATGGAGTCATTTTACAAGATATGCTTTGGTTGGAAATTTTGAAAGAAATCTAGGAGAGGGAGAGGAAGTAACCTGTGTTTCTCTTCCTTTGATTTCTTAACATACCCAGAAGTCAGAAGATAACATCTATGCTGCCAACTCTGTCTGTAAACAACTTACCCTCTACAAGCAGAGAAGTAATAACTTTGATAGAGGTGCTAAGGTTATTAGAAATCTAATGATAAACACATGGATTTACAGCTTTTGATTAGGATCCTTATAGGGGCCCTATAGGTGTAAGGACTTAAATTCTTGGAATTCTTAGCAATGTCCATCCTAGTTGAAAATTCTTCCCAGGCAGGGAAAGGTCGCCTTATATGTTGTAACACAATGTTTTTGGAGATCCTGCTGTGCAGTTTGGATTTAGCTTGGACTGTTTTGGAGGCTACTTAATTCAGCTAGCAGATAGCTAGAGAGAAATGTTGGGGAATCATAAAACATGATGCTTAAAGAGTTGGTGCTGACCTTGTATTCCCCTTGTTTTAAAATAGACATAAAACTAGATTTTGTCTTCCCCTCCTTATCTTGATTATTTCTCCCCCCCCATCCCTAACTCCCCTTATTTTTGAGAAGTGATATTTTGGAAACCATTCAATGAACCTGTTACAAATTTAGGACTGATAATTAAACTTGGTGTTATGGAAGCTTCTGTATTTCATAAATTTAGTATATTAATTTTGATTTAGCAATAGTGAACATCTATGTGTTAAAGGTATTTTCCCACTAGGTGTCAGCATAAGGTAATAATATTGAAGTTCTTTGAAAAGTAAAAGGGAATGTTTTAATTAAGTTCAAAAAAAGACATGCAAAATAACTGCTAACCTTCATTCTTTTTGTTTCAAACCATTGTAAAAAATAATAATTCACACTTTCAAGGCACGTTTATAATTGATATAAGGATAGAAAGTAGACACCAGGAATTTAAAAAGCCTTGGATTAGTAGGCAAATGAGCATCTGGTCATTGCATAAAAATTCTATAAATTCTAGAAGTGAGGATATTTATTTAGCTATAATGTGTGATGTTGACTTTTTAAGTGAAATAAGATGTTTATAAGAGCTAGACAATGTGTGCTAACTGGTCACTGGAAGGATATCTAACAATTCCTGAAGTTCCTGATCTTTTTGGAATTTTTTTTTAATTTTTAATTTTAGCTTTAGCTTTATTCAGCCCCAGTACCACCAGAAATGACTGAAAATATAAACCAATCATTCCAAAGCTGGTTGTTCTAGGTTGAGTTGGAATTATTCTGAAGAATCAGAGTGAGAGTCCTGGTAAAATTTTATTTGAGCCAACAAATCACCCAATATAAGGAGTTCATCCCAGATTCAAGATAGAATATGTTAGACAAAGAGTTTGGAAAACAAAACATGATGTTTTTAATTGGATGGTTTCCACTGGATTTTTGTAAATTTTCTCAACATTAGAGCAAATTTATCATTAGGGCTACTCGAGAAAGAATTTGATGTTTGCTTCTAAGCTTTATAGGGCAGGGGTCTCCAACCTTGGCAACTTTAAGACTTGTGGGCTTCAACTCCACAACTCCACAAGTCCACAAGTCTTAAAGTTGCCAAGGTTGGAGACCCCTGTTATAGGGAATGTATTCATTCATAAAGGAAGCCAAAACACAAAAGAAAGATGACCTTGGGGAAAAAAGAGAGCCTACTTTATATTAAATCTTTTTGTGTGTCACCTACTATATGTTTGTCATGAATGGATGTTATAATCCATCCTAGCATGGAACTTGCCATTTAGAATATTGAAACTAAAGTAGATAAATACTACCACATTTGCTGCAGGAAAGTATCTGAGACAGTATAATTATGAGTAGAAGAAGTGTTTTATTCCACTGAAAGCATCCAATGTGAGACATGCTGATTTGGTTCAAATCAATAAGCCATAGTGTCTAATGTAGCGATGTTATCAGCTACAGTACACTCAGTTTAATAAAACTTGCTTAAGAGGGCTGTTAGGAAATGTATTTGTGGTTCAGAAATACTACAATAAGAAAAAGTTAAAAACCATTGTAGTGCGTAAGAATAAGAAAAAATATTTTGGTATATGGAAAGATGTGGTCATGCTGTCAAAGATATCCTATGGCCATGATGGCGAACCTATGGCACGCGTGCCAGAGGTGGCACACAGCACTCTCTCTGATGGCACACAAGCCGTTGCCCCAGTTCAGCTCCTCTGCACATGCGCGCATGCCTCCCGCCGGCCAGCTGGTCTTCGGGTCTCTGCCGCACATGCATAGGGGGTGGGGGGGTGGGGGGCTGCGCGTGCATGAGCGGAGGGCAGGATGCATGCAGGGGCGCACATGCATGCGCAGGGGCAGGACGCATGCGTAGGGGCCGCGCGCACATTGCATTTTGGGAGTTCGGGCAGAGATGGGTTCCTGCTGGTTCGGACCGGGTCTATAGAACCGGTAGTGGGAATTTCCCCCCGCTTGCCGAACCTGCAGCGATGGCTGGCTGGACACCCCCCCGAACCGGCTCTCTTGGCTGTGCTGTAGGCACCGCCATCTTGTTTTTTGCTTCTGCGCATGCGCAGAAGCTTAGTTTTTAGCACTGCGTATGCACGTGCACGTGCACAGTACGCACACACAGCGTGCAAGGTGCGCGCACCCACGCGGCACGTGAGGAAGCGAACAGGCAGCGAGGTAACTCAGAACCCACCCTTGGGTTCAGGCACACGCACATGCGCTTTGGGCACTCGGTCCGGAAAAGGTTAGCCATCACCGTCCTATGGTGCGATTTCACAATGAAAGGAAATGGTTTGATTTGGATGTTTTGTTATAATATTAAAGAATATTTTTCCAACTCATGCAAAGAAGTTATTGTACAATAACTACCCTTTGGTTCTTGCTATAACCTACTGTAGCAACCTATTAGCTTGTCTCTGCAACTTGATATTATTATTATTTATTATTATTATTTATTAAATTTGTATGCCGCCCAACTCCCAAGGGACTCTGGGCAGCTCACAACAATATAAAAAACTATTAAAAGAAAACATAATAAAAACAGTTAAAAACAGTTAAAAACTCATACACACCATTTCATGGCCAGATCTCGCCAATTACAGAGGCAAGATCAACGGCCCCAAGCCTGCCGGAAGAGCCAGGTCTTCACCGCTTTCCGGAAGGCCAGCAGGTTGGGGGTGGTCCGGATCTCAGGAGGTAACTGGTTCCAGAGGGCCGGGGCAGCCACAGAGAAGGCCCTCTCCCGCCCGCCCCCCAGCCGGCACCGGTCGCTGGGATCTATGTTGCAGAAGGCGGTCTCGAAGATAACCGTGCCCTGAGCCATATAGGTCTTTAAAGGTAATAACCAACACCTTGAATTGTGCCCGGAGACCAATAGGAAGCCAGTGCAGCTCGCGGAGTATACAGTAGGTGTAATATGGGTGTACCTAGGTGCACCCACGACAGCTCGTGCAGCCGCATTCTGGACCAATTGTAGTCTTCGAACACTCTTCAAGGGTAGCCCCATGTAGAGCGCGTTGCAATAATCTAACCGTGAGGTGACAAGGGCATGGGTGACTGTGAGGAGAGCCTCTTGATCCAAGTAGGGTCGCAATTGGTGCACCAGGCGAACCTGTGCAAAGGTCCCCCTAGCTACAGCTACCAAATGTATATTTAACTAAACTATAGTAGGTTTTTCAGTGACCAAAGATATGTAGTGGTGCTACTAAGATTAAGGGCCTTTGGGCCCCTTTCCCCTTTCCCTCTCCTCCCAGGAATTTAAGCCCCCAGTTTGTTTTTCTTCCAGTTTTCTGTCCCAATGACTTACTCAGGTATGTTTTCTTTTTAATACCTCTAACTTTCAGCGTGTGGGTGCCTGAAGAGCAAAGCTGAAGTTGGACACAGTCCCCATACTTCTGTAGGTAATGTCTGTGAGAGAAAACAAGGAGAATCTTCAACAGGCCTTTTATAGATATTTTAAAGAAAAAAAAAGTGCAGTGTTGAATCGAGGAGCTCTGAGAAGAGTGGCCTCTGGGCCTATGCTTGGTGGGCCCAGTTGGAGAGATGCCATAGTAATTTCATCTCACCCCAAGCTAACATTTAGTCAAGAGGCTAAAATGTTAACCCATATCTTTGACAACTGACTAGAATTTTGGGACAGTTTCCCCCCCCCCCTCACAGTAGTCTATTTAAAACACTTTATAAATAGGGGCTTAATATATCTCCATTATTAGCCCCTTACTGAAATCACATGTCCATTATATACATCATTTGAGTCAGATCATCCAAGGCTAATTTTAAGCCCCTCTGCAGCAATTATAACCCTATAATTGGCTGCCATCCGTATTTGAGGTGAATGAACTTCGTAAGGTTCACATTATGAAGGTAACATAATCTTATCCCCAAAGGTCCATTCATAAGGACTGACAGAAAACTAGGCTCAGCTGCTTTGCTTTAACATCTGCATAACTGCAGAGGCAAAATGCTATGAGAAATCTAATACGTCTGCCAAAGGTCTTCAACTTGACCCTGGCCTCCAGTCTCTTAAATCATAGTATTCTTCCATAGTATTCTATGCTTGCTGTTGAATATGTTACCAGAGTCAGGCTACAAGATGTAGGTGGTCTTTCTTATTCAGTGTAGCTCCAAATAGAAACTTTATCTTAAGCCAGCAAGCTGATATTTTCCAAATAGCTTGGAAATATACCAGCCAGAGGTTTGTTGATTAATTGCCATTATTGTTTGCATTACTATTTTTATTGCAGTAGAATGAAGAGAAATGCCTTTTTGGGTGAGACTTAACTTTAGAGATATGATATTACCATCCATTAAGTGATGCAAATAATTCTGGTTTCTATTGAACATTATGTTAAATTAAGATCCAGTTTTCCTTATTCTTTTCATTTCTTTATTTCTATACTCTGCTTCACAATAGACTTGTATACTTCAGTAAAACATTATTTGTTTCACTAAATACACTGTACCCAAAAGATGGCCGATGTAGCCATCTTTTGCCCTGCCCTGAAGGAAGTGAGCGAATGACTGCATGAAGCAGAGAAGGGGGATTCCTCATTACTTGCAGGACCAGGTGAGCTCCTGCCTAACTACTCTGAGGTCCAATTGGAAACTTACAGGAGGCTTAGCCAGAGACTGGCGGCTGGGGCCATCGAGGAACCGAGCCAAAATTGCCAGCAGCAGCCACAATAAGAGAAGGTAAAGATGGATGCTCAGTTGGAGGTTGGCTGCCTCTGTTGTTGCCAAGGAATTGAGCTCTATTGTTGCCAAGGAATTCAGCCAGTGAGGGAAATGGTGGAAAGCAGGGTGGAGAGCTGGTTTGGAGTTGATAGCCAAACTGGTCCCAGTGCAGCTCTCCAGCCAGCACATGATTTTGTTTTCCCTGCCATGACAGACCTTTGATCAAAGATTGGAGGGGAAAGTTGCTGAGGCCAGTGGTGGAACAGCAGAGGCAAGAGGCCAGCAAGAAGTAGAGAACCAGTCAGGAATTGGAGTCCTGGTGCATTGGTGGGATAGAGCAAAGGGATGGCCTGGAGCTGAAGCTAATCTGGACCGATGACTTGCAGAGACTGATATCCAGAGCCAGCTCAGAGATTCAATGGCAGCAGCCCCTGGCAGTGAGATAGAAGGCTGGATGTCAAAATTCACAGCCTAAAGACAAGAGGCCTCCAGAGAAGCAAACTGAATCTAGCGGTGATAAAGGGCCAGATGGAGCTGGAAGTCAGGTCCAGGGGTGGATATGGAATCCAGAAGGCACCAGAAGGGAGAAGACTGATCCTAACTCCTCTAAGGAAAAACATTGGGAAGGACTGGCCTCTACTGGAACTGATAAGGAATGACTGAGGGGTGAATTGGGGCTTCATGAGAGCTCACTTCCCCCCCCTCCCTGAGATGATAGGGGAAGGCCCCAGTCTGATTAGAATGCTTTAAATCCTCCTCTCTGAGTAAGAGACAGGGTAGGGGGTATATATGCATGGGGTCCTCCCCAACTGGTCAGTGGAGAGACTAGTTACTGGGGGGAGGTTATATTGAATCAATGAGGGGGTGGCGAGAGTGAAGAATCTGGCTGGCACTGAGAGTTAATGCTTAAATTAGGTGGCACAGTGGTTAGAGTGCAGTACTGCAGGCTACTTCAGCTGACTGCTAGCTGCAGTTCAGCGGTTCAAATCTCACCGGCTCAAGGTTGACTCAGCCTTCCATCCTTCCGAGGTGGGTAAAATGAGGACCCAGATTGTTGGGGGCAATATGCTGACTCTGTGAACCGCTTAGAGAGGGCTGTAAAGCACTGTAAAGCGGTATATAAGTCTAAGTGCTATTGCTATTGCTAAATGCTGCTGGAGTTCCCCCTTTTTCACTTATCCCTTGACAAATGGGATAGCTGGGAGAATGGCAGGCCACTGGCCCAGATGGGAGGAGACCAAGATGGGAGGCAGAAGATCCCCTCTTGAGGTTTGGGAGGGATAACAGATTCAAGTGGTGGCGGGCATGGTATGAGATCAGAAGGTCATTGAGGGGCAAGACGACCCTAATACTTAACCCTAGGGGAGTTTAATCTGCCAACCCTGGGTTTGGCCTCAAAGGTGACTCAGGAGTTCATAGCTATCACCCCTTATTTGTGATTAAATAAAGATCAGAATGATTAAATGGTATGTTAAACCAACTGATATTAAACAAAGAAAACAAAAACACTCCAAGTGCAGCATAGAAATTTAATAATAATTTATTAAATTTTTATGCTGCACTCAGTGTTTTTGTTTTGTTTGTTTTTAAAATCAGTTGGTTTAACGTACCATTTAATCATTAATATTTATTTAATTAATCATTTATTAATAATCCTTTAATAATAATTATTATGGCTGATTGCACAGTCAGCAAGATGTCTAGATTGGATCTAGTACTTTATCCAACAGTTGAGTGGATAATAACGACTTGGAATAGGCAATACTATTGTTTGGTGGTATTAAAGTATGTAAGCCGTTCCAAGTAAAGCTGCCTTTTGCAACTGACTGATGGTGATTCTGTCAATACTGATGGCATTTGAGTGGTGGTCCAGATGTTTTTGCACCCAAGGCAATGTTTATGCCTAAAGACTAGAACCCCTAGTCTTTTAATTAGTCTCCAAGTATTCAATTAGTCTAGCAGTTTCTACCTGGGTACTATATCAAACTGGCTCTCATGAATCATCATAGTAAAATGTTATCTATATATGAGGCTATAGCAGGCACGCCATGTTCTTTAGTGTCAGAGAAATATCTTGGACCTTTCTTTTTGTGTGTGTTGAGAGGGTGCAATTCAATCCAAAGGTTAACTACCATGCATCTGGACACATAAACTATTTATTATATTACTATATCCTATTTCTCTTTTTTGGACTGAATTTCAGGGCATTAGTTATTATAGTTTAAGTAAACACTGATTTAGGCAATTATACCTGACTCTGTGGTTCCTTCCCCAAACCCCCAAAACTTTAACCTTATAGACTATCTACTGTTGACCTCACCCCATTCCTAAGAGGTCTGTAAGGGGCGTGCATAAGCACACCAACACGCCTACTGTCCATGTCCTAATGTCCCCTTTTATTTGTATCCTTTTCATGTATTAATAACCATGTTTATACCTATATCTGTTATCTAATACGTGCTTGACAAAATAAATAAAATAAAAAATAAAAATAAAAAAATTCTGTCTGGATCTGGTGAAAAGGTGTGATAGAGATTATGAGAGACACAGTAGGTTGCTGGTGCTTGTTTTAGATTTTTGAATGATCTCACTCACTCATATTCTTATAAATATTACACAGTATTGGGTATTAAAATTGAGTTTCGTGTAATGCGATAGTATATAAACACCTTGTGGTCAAATAGAAATCCCCTATAATTACTTTGGGAGATGTTCAACCAGGCATGAATAGCACTTGTAAATCATCTCCAAAAGAACTGATGGTCTATGATATTGAAAGCTGTTGAAAGTGCCAGGATAATCAGTAGGATTGCACTTCCTTGCCTTGCTCCTGCCAAGATCATCAACAAAGTTAGTTTTTAGTGCAAAAACCAGCCCTAAAAATCAACTGAAATGCAAGAGTATCTGGCTCTAATCAGCCACCAGATGCTTTAGTATCTTGTCCATGAGAGGGAAGTTGGCCACTGGCCTAGAATTACTTAGATCTTCTGGTCCAGTGCTGTTTTTTTAGGAGTAGTCTCCAATTAAATCTAAATTTTAAACTTTAAACAACTTTGATTAAGTGTATATAGGGAGGTAGTAAATTGTCAATTCTTTCAGTACCTTTTTTATGTTAAAATCTGAACAGGAATATGTTAGGATGTTAGGGTTTCAGCCACAGGAGGGCAGCAAGAGACTTCTGACTTAGGTTGACCAATAATTTATCTTCACTGATTAAAAAAATTCAATGGAAAAGGAAATAAAGGAGATTTTGTGTGTGTGTGTGTATGTGTGTGTGGGTGTATGTATGTAATTTTATAGTAACATTAAAATGAATATTATGGACCCATGTAATTAGGTACAAGTGAATGTACTAATTTCAAATTGCTTCATTTTTCATTTTGTTCACCAATGTATTAGTTCAGGAATGTTTTTTAAAAATCAACAAATAATAATATGTTTATTTTGGTTTTAACATTGCAGCCTATTTTTTTCTGCCAATGATTGTCATCATTATAATTGATTTTAGTATCGGTATTTTAAGGCATTTTTTTCTTAAATCTTCACTATGTTTAAAAATGTAGCACAGGGAATAATGCTGAAATGCAAACATAATCAGTACAGTTCTAACATTTCTAAGAACATCTGCAGTTTTGTTACAAATACCTGTGTGCATTTTAGTTGGAAACTTCATTATTATATTTAGAATGTTTCAGTTTGTGGATGGATTTAGAAAAAAACATGTTATGGAAAAGTTCACAATAACATCAAAACAAATTTCTGTCTCCTTATTAGACATACTACTTTTTGCATTTTCCTATCCACATTACTGGCTTGCAAAATTAAGCCTCAACATACCTCAAGAACCAACTCTCTTTATTGGCCCTAGAGATGTGTGGCCATTTGAAGATGTGTGGACTTCAACTCCAGAATTCCCCAGGCAGCATTCTGGAGAGGTGGAGAAATAGTGTCCTAGATCAGAGGTCTTCAAACTTGGCAACTTTAAGACTTGTGGACTTCAACTCCCAGAATTCTCCAGCCAGCTGGCTGGAGAATTCTGGGAGTTGAAATCCACAAGTCTTAAAGTTGCCAAGTTTGGGGACCCATGTCCTAGATTATCATCAAAGGTATTGAAGACATTTGGAAAAAGATTGATAGCAATTTTGTAGGCTGTCAAAACCTGCAATATTTTTTTTAAAAAATTGAGTCAATATATCCTCTGATAAAGAATTACGAATGTACCTAACATTTGTTCTTATTTTAACTCTGGATATGTCTTTGCTGGTCTACTTGTTTTGTTTTTAAGCCAATCTGGACTCTCTATGCATGCGTGTGTGTGTGTGTGTGTGTGTGTGTGTGTGTGTTTAGTCAATTAGTTTTTTTATACAACCCATCCCAGTAATTTCTCTTGAAACTTGGTAAAGGTAACTGTTGGTTTATGTCTGCTTGCAATCTGCTATGACTACAAGGCAGTGTTTAAGCCATTGTAATCGACAGCTTCTCAGTGCAAGAGCATTTGGTTTACATTGTAATTGGTCTCTTTCCTACAGAGAATTGATACTGGTTGCAATCCAAAGGGGCTATTTATATAAAGAAATAGTCTGTACAATTGGGGCTTTCTTTGCAAATTTCCATTACATCAGCAGTAAGCAAGTCAAACTGCTTTTTTAGATTATGACCACTGTCTGGTTCTGTAGTCAGAAAAGACCATTGATTAGAGCAATGTAGAAATTAATGTCAGATTATTTGTTTGAATGAATGTATGAATGGCTTCACATTTGTGGCCCAGTGTTTTTAAACTGAAGTACCCTACGTAAGATAATGTGTGGTCTCTCCTTTTCAGAATGCTTTAAATCTCCGGGCCAGATTCAGTCTGTCTAAAGCAATCTGACTGGATTTCCTTAGATTAAAACTATCTTTCTGTTGACAGAAGAAGCGTCCAGGCTTCAGGAAACAGGGAGGTACAAAACCAAATTTGTATTTATTCTCTGTACCAACCAGACAACATTATAATAATGAAGCTATAATGAATAATTCCTCAGAAACAAATTATTCCTGGTTGATGCTTGGTAACTTGAGGACCCAGAATAACAAACTACAAGGAAGTTTCTACCAAAAAAATAATAAACCCAAGTTATGATTTGATACTTGTCCAGTGTAACAAAACAGATCAAGGTGCATGTTATGATTTCAAATAATAAAAACGTAAGATGAACAGTAAGGGGGACTCATTTGATCAGTCCATCACACAGTGTGTGTATTCTTCTAAAGACCTTCCACTTAGAATATGTTTTGATGCTAAATAAAGCCAATTCTCTGAAACATATTAGAACTGTATAGATTGAACCCACATCTCGACAATGTTCCCTCTAAGCTGAGCGGCTGCGCACGTGACAGGGAATCGCCGCGCGGCAGTTTCCAACTGCCGCGCAGCGATTTCCAATGTCAGAGGGAATATTGATCTGCGATACACTAAACTCAACTGCCTCCTCATAAAATCTCAATTCTAAAGAAAGTAGGGCACTTTTCGCACACATCCCACACAAACTTCTAAGCCAAGAATATTTTGTTGCTTTTGGCTCATGCTGCTCAGATCTCTATTTTCTCTTCACTAATGGGAAAATAACAGTTTTATATACCTGAAAGGTGGAAAAGTAAATTTAATGAGAGCAGGAAATAGCTCCAGACTAAATGGCACAAAATCCTCCATAAACCAAGTATCAGTAACCTTTTGCCCTTCCAACTTAAAACCATTATCTTTGATCAAAAAAATCTTATGAACCAGCTTCACAGGTAATCTGACTGGTTACATGCTTGCCACAGAAAACCAGAGCCATGATACAGGCAGAAACAGTCCTTGAATATTAAAGGTAGGTTTCAGATTGGAATATTTTACCAAAAGTTAATGTCTTTAAGAAATTTTAGAACTTCCTTTTATCTGCCAAAGCTTCAATGAGCAAATAACATACTAGAGTTGACAGTCCCCACATATAGAATAGAATAGAATTTTTTTATTGGGCAAGTGTGATTGGACACACAAGGAATTTGTCTTGGTGCATATAGGTGAATTTGTCAGTGTACATAAAAGGACAAGATACATTCGTCAAGAATCATAAGGTACAACTTAATGATAGTCTGGGTACAAATAAGCAATCAAATCATAGTAGGAACCAGTCAATGTAAATCGTAAGGATACAAGCAACAAAGTTACAGTCATACAGTCATTAGTGGGAGGAGATGGGTGATGGGAACGATGAGAAGATTAATAGTAGTGCAGACTTAGTAAATAGTTTGACAGTGTTGAGGGAATTATTTGTTTAGCAAAGTGATGGCGTTCGGGGAAAAAACTGTTCTTGTGTCTAGTTGTCTTGGTGTGCAGTGCTCTATAGCGTGGTTTTGAGGGTAGGAGTTGAAACAGTTTATGTCCAGGATGTGAGGGGTCTGTAAATATTTTCACAGCCCTCTTTTTGACTCGTGCAGTATACAGGTCCTCAATGGAAGGCAGGTTGGCAGTAATTGTTTTTTCTGCATATCAGAACTCCTATTGCTTTGCATGTAAGAGAAGAGTACCATCTAGTGGCAGTGAACAATTTTTAATGCTGAAAATAGGAAAACAAAAGGAAACAAGGCTATTATTGTTTTATTTATTTATTTATTTTATTTATCAGTTTGTCAAACATGTACAAGATAGCAGGTATGAGTATAACATGAGTATAACATGGACATGAACGAAGGAAATGAATACAAATAAATGGGGACAGTAGGACAGGAACGGTAGGCACGCTGGTGCGCTTATGCACGCCCCCTTTACAGACCTCTTAGGAATGGGGTGAAGTCCACGGTAGACAGTTTAAGGTTGAAGCTGTGAGGGTTTGAGGATGTAACAATGGAGTCAGGTAGAGCATTCCAGGCATTGACCACTCTGTTGCTGAAGTCATATTTTCTGCAATCGAGTTTGGAGTGGTTTACCTTGAGTTTGTATCGATTGTTTGCCTGTGTATTATTGAGGTTGAAGCTGAAGAAGTCGTACTATGATTGGGGAAGGGCAGGATTGAGGAACAGGCAATAAAACCAGAGCAATGTCTTTAAAAGTTAAAAAAGAAGTATGACTGTACATCGGGGAATGTAGTATCTTATGTAAAAAAAAACCTTCTTTTGCCCCTGTTGCACTGATTTTATATAAGTCTATTTTTGGACTGTGTAGACATCCAGCTGGATATGTGTGCTTTAGAGTTTTCTGATTACATTTGCACTTTAAATTTTTTCCATGCAAATACATTTTTTAATTCACTTGATGTTTATGTTTTTCTTTCTAGTTTTAGGCAGTTCACATTCACCTTCCTTTTCCTCTTCACCATAGGCCTGTGAGCAGCTTAAGAGGAAAAAAAAGATTAGCCAAACCCTGCTTCACAAGTGGTTGCTGAGCTGAGCTGAGATTTCAACCAAGTCATTCAGAAGAGCTTTCCTAACCTGTTTGTTTTCCAGCACAATAATGATAAACACAGCCTCAGCATCTCTTGCTGCTCTTCTCTGACTAGACATTTGGCCAATTTATCTTTCAAATACTTTCTGCGCCCTCTGGAGGCATCAGGATCTGGTGAATGATGAACCAGGTAAAGTTGTCATCACCCTCTGCCTCATCTTGCTGTTGTTGCTTAATTTTTATTGCCAAGAAAGTCAAATGTTTGTTAGGTCTTCTTTAATTTCTGTCAAGTCCCCATATCATATAAAAGCTTTGTAAGAGCCCCCAACTCTCAAAACGTAGCAGGCAAAAGCTCAGGAAAAGCTTTTCTGAGAAAAGAAAATTAGCACAAGACTATCTGACTGTCAAAACTGAATACACTCTTGTTTTTTTTTCCCTGCCTTGAACAGGCTAGCAAGCCACATCTATAACTTAGGCTTTATGATTCCACATCGTGTGTCCACATCAGAAAAGGTTTGCCCACAGAAAGCAAAAAATATGCCAGAAATGAAGGTGATCAGTATTCAGGATCCAAAGATAGAGTTGGCTTTCCGCTGGCTTTAAAAAGGTTTTATTTTAAATGGAGCCATTTCTTCCACAGCTCCAGTTCAAACTGTCTGCTGCATCACATATTTCATGTTTCATGAAAGTTTGGTAACAACTGTGTACTGTATAGACCTTACTTGGCATTTCACAATAGTTAAAGAAAATGAGTTCTTAGTTTTTTCAGCATGTCACAAAATGAAAAAGACTGAATGTGAAGAAAATAGTGAGAAAAGATCTATGATCGTGTTTGCTCATATATACTGCTATCAAAATGTCTCTACTAAAAGACTTAATATTCTTGTTAAAAGTGGGGGGGGGTGCCGGGGGGAAAAACAGGGTAAGCCAGTGGCAACACTTGCAGACATTTGAGCAAATCAAAGAATTGTTTAATGCTTTAAACTAAACTGGGAAAGAATTATCGATGAGGGGTCTTTAGTGCTCTCTGAGTTTGGTTGTTTTCTTGCAGACATTTCATCAGCACTGATGATCAGCACTTGTATGTTATCAAGTTTGGGTAATGACATATTTGAAGAAAACAAGCACAGAAAGCACCAAGGACCTCTCATTTCAACCCTGAGCTACAAATAAAAATAATTCATGTTTGAATAATATTGGAAGCCAAATGCATAATTTCACTGCTCCTTATGGGATGTTCATGGGCTTAAGGTATGGATATTATTCTTCCTTGTCCTGACTGCCTGATAGATGAACATAGTTCTGTTTTTTCTGATTGCTATCTATTCCTATTGCTATGCTATCTAATTATAATATTCATATTTCTATCTACTTGTTTTTTTCTATTGCACGGAACTTATTAAAATGATTACTTACCCCAGAGTTAGTTTCCAGGTGTTTGTATAAGATGGGGATATTCAGGAGAATTCCTTGAAGAAATCCACACTTAAGGTGTGACATTTAAAGCAGGAATATCACGTTCTCCTTCCCCCAAAACCAGGTTTGCCCAGAAGTCAGAGCAGAGTTGGGCTATGTTAGTAACAAAAGAAGTCCTATGCTCACACAATGTCCAAAATTTATTTTTAAATTGATAAGGATGAAAATGCAGAGATTAAAAATCTTACTCAATCTTATTTTCATATAAGATTAATAAATTAAACTGTTTTAATCACTTTTACTTTTATTTAGACTGTTGATGTTTATTTGAATTCTCAGCCAGTGTTGTCCAAAGACATTTTCCGTGATCATGTGGCCAGCATGGCTATACGCCAAAGTTGCATGGAATGCTGTTACTTTTCCACTGATTACCGACTACCTATTAATCCACTCACATTTGTATGCTTTCAAATGGCTAGATGGGCAGCAGCTGAGGCAAGGAACGGGAGCTCACCCCATTGCATGGCACTCGGGTCTTTGAATCCGTGCTGTCAGCTTTCCAGCTGACAAGCTCATTGTCTTTAACTGCTGAGCCATCGCGCTCCTGTATAGATAGATTTTACTATTTGACAAGGATTAAAACTCATTTTTAAAAAACAGAGCTACAATCAGGAAATGGTACTCATGCATGTTTGAACTAACCCTATAATGACCAATTCTTGTAAACTTTATCCTTTTTCTAAATAACAGAAGATTCTGATCAGTCTCTCCTTTATTGTAACATCCGTTTTGTTTTATTTTATCTTCCTGGCATTCCATTCTCTGATAAGATTATCAGTGAAGAAGTGCATTATTGTTTTTGTTGTTGTTATTGTTATTTTGAATCCAGATTAATAAACTCAGAATAGAAGTTATCAGCCAAGGAACAAATAATCAAGGAACAAATTACTGTATTAGAGGTATCTTCAATCCCACTTTATTATTCATGTAGATTGAATCAGTTTAGCAAAATAGTTTGACACTCAAATGAGCAATGAAAGGAAGAAAAGTAAGAAGTCATTGTTTTAAATGAATAATAATAAAAACCTATTAAATATGAGTATATGGATAAGTTTCTTTTGCTTCAAATAGCATTTTCTAGAACAACAAAACTTGAAATACAGAGAAAAATGTTTGTAGCATATTTCTGGAAAGAAACATCTCCCCTTCATCCTATTTGAACAGGCTGCATACCATTGCTTTTGATGCATATACAAATCTGTAAATATGAGATTTTATTCTGGTATTCTAACTTTAAAATGGAAAAAATAGCTAATATACACAAATATTGATTTGGAAAGAAACCTTGTCTCCAAAGAATTCTCTAGCCACTGTATATTTTTTGGAATTCAAACATACCTATGCAAACAGTGCCAGGACTAAATTACTGGGCACAAACCTAATAATATGCAGATGTACTTTGGTTGGAAACCCAGAGGTGGGCTCAAATGTTGCCAAAATCAAAAGAGATTTTTGTTCGTTCATATTTCAGTTGAATAGGGTAATGATAAATGATAAAGGTGATCCAAGCTTTCAGCTAACCTCAATCACATTGATTCATAGCAGCCTCATCTACAAACCATTCAAGGCTGACTTTGTGGATTAAAGCCAATCCAGCCTTAGCAAAGCAAATGTAACTAAACCTGGGCTACTTCAGCTCAATTAGTGTTGAATTGTTTTAAAACATACTTGAAGGAGCTTTGTAGAGATGTAGGAAAATTAGAGATTAAATTATATTTTGCATATTTTATAATGTCCTCTCTGTTCCAACGAAGATGAATGCTTCAGGATTGGTTATTCTACCACATACAAGGAGGGTTTTATTTTTCCTATGTGAGGGCAGGGGAAAAAACCAAGACATGCCAGGGACATCTTTTAAATGGGTATGTTACAGTTTAGCTCTAAATGGATAGTTATTTAAAAAATTAAGCAATCACACTTCCTTTCCTTGGATTCTTATTTTTCCCTACTGTAATTAATGCTATGCTTACTGTAATATTAAGTGACTAGCTGATTTAAAAAAATACAAAATAACTATAATTATCTGAAAGGAAGATGACCCTGAGATTAAGTCCCTCTCCAAAAGGGAAGATCAAGCAGAAAAAGCAAACATCTACTTCTTTTATTACATTTTCAGCATTTCTAAGAGGACTCTGCAATCTTAATTTTTTGGGAGACGTAACTAGCTTTCTTTTCAGATAAATGTAGGATGTAATAATTGCTTGTCATGTTGATAACTGTTAAAGCTATCTTCAATTGTGCATCTTGTTTTGATAAGGTTCAAGCGGATCATCCTGTCAATATTCAGGGATACAACACTTCATTTAATCATCATTAAAATAATCTAAGTTTATGTAGAGGTATAATCATCATTTTACTGTAGATGAAATCACTTAAGAAAAAGAGGAGATATAGTTTAAAATATTAATTAAATCAGGACTACCTGTTTATATACATTCTCACTCCACCATCCGTTGTGAAGTATATAAACTTCTGCAGAGGAAATAAATTTAATTTATTTATGTCATAATCCTACCAAATTAATTTTCTAGAAAATCCCAGTATATTATACCCTTACAGTTATACCCTAATACAGTGGTCCCCAATGTTTGCAGCTTGGTGGCCTGGTGGGGGGGGTGGGAGAGGGGAACCGGGCCACGTGAGCAGTGGGCCAGTGTGCACATGCATGTGCAGCTTAACTTGTGCAAGCAGTGGACCAGCGCACATGTGCTGGCCTGCCACTCACATGACCCAAATGGGCCACTGCAAATATGCCACTGCCCAGTAGTGGGCCATGGCCTGGGGATTGGGGACCCCTACCCTAACAGATAGAAGCATAATAGTATTCCCAAGGACTTGGGTCACAGGCCTTTATAACTGAAGTAACTGTAGTGAAACTTATTTATTTCACTCCAATGAATCTATAATCAATAGTTCAGTTTTCATTGGAAAGTATGTGGCTTGAATTTAAGAAATTTATGTATAATTCAATGAAACATTTTCATTAGATAACTTTGAGAAAAATGATTCCTAATGAACAATGCAAAACTGTGTTATAACCAGGTAATCATTTAAGAAATATATTATTTTATTATAGAACATTTCTGTTCATTGATTGCAATGCCACCAAATCAAGGAGATACAGCAGTTTCATGTTGATTCGTGTTGATATATTGCACAGATCACAAGGAGGGCTGAGAAGATATCTACAGATACATCATATCCTGAATATAAACTATTTCAAGTCCTCCCCTTAGGACAGTGCTACAGGGCATTGCATGCCAAAACAACTAGATACAGGGACAGGTTTTTCCCTTGCGCCATCAATCTGAACACCTAATTCTCACAGTGCTGTCTAATGTCTATGTATATTTACCCCTGTAGTATAGTTGTAGTATTATCACTTATCCTTATTATCTTCTTTACTCACTGCTCTTATTGGTATTATTATTATGACAATTATTATTCTGTTGCTTTGCATGTACTGCACCTGAGACAAATTTCTTGTGTTTCTAATCACACTTGTCAAATAAAGTATTCTGTTCTGTTCTGTTCTGTTCTGTTCTGTTCTGTTCCGTTCCGTTCCGTTCCGTTCCGTTCCGTTCCATTCCGTTCCGTTCCGTTCCGTTCCGTTCCGTTCCATTCCATTCCATTCCATTCCATAAGGGAGAAAGAACCAAGCCCTGAGACAGCACACAAAGTAGGGGCTCTGGACTGGACCTCCCCCCCCTACTAATACCAACTGGAATCAGCTCCAGAGGAAGCAGAACCAACACACCACAGCTGGTCCGAAAGAATAACATGATTGATGGCATTGAAAATTGCTGAGAGGGTCAAGAAGAGCTACCTTGGATGCTCTACCCCTATTCTGCTCCTGCCAGAGGTCATCCAAGCATGTGATCAGTGCTGTCTCCATCCCCTACACCAGGCTGAATCCTGTCTGAAAGGGGTCCAAATAATCCATTTCATCCAGAATCCTTTAAAGCTGCATCACATTCCAAGTGATGACCAAAATCTCAGTCAAACCATGTGCCAGAGTCTGAGCGGCACCGCCAAACTTCCTGTAAACCTAACTGGGTCTGTCCAAATATATAAATACGTTATTTCCATGACGTATTAGTTTAAGAAAAAGAAAAGACTCTGGAAAATACATAAAATTAAATTATTCACAAATTTTTTTGTATTTATTAAAAGCAAAAGAACAACAGCAAAACAATATTTGAAATGATAAAGAATCAAGATACTTTGATACCTCTGTTGGAAATACCAGTTCTATTACAGGTGAGCCATTGTAACTCTGCCGTATTTGTGAAGTTAAGATATGCTATTTACAGTACTTTATTATCTACTTCAGATACCCCTCACCAAAAAAGCCTTCATAGATATTTTCATTTTTATAATTGCCTCCTGCTGATAGTTGCTATCCAGCAAAACACTGGTTCCATTTTGCATTGTAAAATATATTTCAGTCATCTCCAAATCGCAGTGGAGAATTTATTTTGCTGGAGTTCATTAACATTAGTATATTGCCTATGCTGGTATTGAAACTTTTTTCCGAACTTAACCAGGAAAGGAGATTTTAGAGTTAGCAGTAAATGAATTGACTGAAATTGAGGGATCATTCTCAGGGGTAATTCTCCAAGAAGAACATGGAGTAAAAACTGGAATTGAACAAACTGATGAGTTTATACAAAAACTACCATTCTACTCAAGTCAATATAGATGTAGCACTGCAAAGTCCCAGCTTAGCTTATATAGAGCTGATGATTCATATGTTTGCAGGGCATGTTTAGGAATTGCTAGTGTGACAGGGAGACTTACTTGTAAAGAATCCAGGTTTTTATCTAAGAAACACTAACTGGTCGTCTTTTCACCTAGTTATACATTAGAGCTGATTCTGCTTAAATTCAGTGGAACTGTATATTTTTGTTTCTTTGTTTTCTAATTTCATCATTGGTTCCATCTGATTTTTTTTTCTAATCTGATGCTGCAAATAGATCACATTACTTATTTCCAAATTAGTTCTTTGTTGGCTTTTATGGCTGTCTTTCACTTGATTGAATTAATTGTATTAAATTTCCTCCTTTTCTGTTCTCAGCTTTCCCTCATAGTAGTTTCCTCTCTTCACCATGGTTTCCAGCATCTCTAATCTGGTATTATTTGCAAATCTAATTGGTGTCTTGTTTTCTCTCTTCAAATAATTAATGGGGATGCTAGATTAGTTTGGATTTTATATCCTTTCAGGTTTTTTTCTAAAATCATTGCACAATATTTGTAGATTATTACTCTATGAATACAACTTATTAGCTAAAAGTAAACTTTTTGTTTTGCCTCAGAACAATTAATGTAAGCTAATATTCAAGAAGAAAAAATTCCTCAATTTATAGACTAAAGTAATTTATTGTTAATGAAATAACAGTATTATTGACTTGAAGGTAATCTTTGAAAGTTAACAATTGGTTCTGCTGAAGAAAGAAAAACAATAGTTTAGAGACATTATCAATTGTGTAAGTAATATTTACTTCTGTTGGGTTATTGGATCAAGGAAATAAGAGACCAGATCAAAAGTACATATCTATTATTTCATCTATTATTAACATATAACTAACTGGAAGTATAACCTTTCTTGAAAATATTGTACCCCATGACAAAATGAATGGGTCATCTGATAGCTCTTTATATTTTGAAGCAACCATACATGTCTAATTCAAATTTCTGCATATGATGGATGAAGTTAAATATTACATATTTTGTAAACGTTGCTATGTATTTTAATATAATATTACACATATATTACATGATTAAAACATATATACCGTAATAAAAGTATTATCTCTATCATCTTTTGGACACTGCTCAGATTTATTTCATGGAAGTGGCATGGAAAACATTTGTAATAAATATTTTTGTGGGTCTTGTTAACTCTGCAAATTTTCTCTTACTAGGAAGCTCTTCTGAATTCATGTGCATGTATGTCTGCTTCCTTTGACGTGGCCTATTTCTTTAATATAAGTTAAAGGGTTTTAGGAAACAGTTGATTTATTCTGCTTAGTGAACAATAAGGATCTTCTGCAGGGAAAAGATGAATCCAGAATTTAATATTCCAACTATCAAATCAATCAAGTCATTAACCTTGACTTGATTAAACTCTGGACTAATCACAGCTTTTAAACTCTCTTGTTATGAACCTGTCACTAATGCATAGTTTCTAATTACAGATTGTACATAACGTAATACAGCAGGAATGGTACATTGTAGTTTCTTGCTGTTCTATTTAAAATATATTTTCACATAGGGAGAAAATAATTGGATGGGATTGGATAAAAATATCAATTTGTATTATGTTGCATTATGTTTGAAATTTGTTTTTATAAGCATTGAAGTGAAAACACAAGTGAATTTTATGTAATTATCAGATTATAAATTTCAGTCTATCTTCTTTATCCCAGACTATGATGTAATATCTCCTAGTTCTCTGAGCAAATAGCATGATTTAAAAATATATAATGTTATTCCACTAGATGGAGCTAGATCTCTGAAAGTGATGTACACACACACACACACACACACACACACACACACACACACACACACACACAAACAAAATTCTTCTTGGTAGTCAGCAACTGTTTATTGGGAAAATAAAACTTGCCGGTAGTATTTAAGTTGTTTAAATTATAATGAAAGCATGAGTTCTTTAAAGCTAGAGTGCATTTTTATTCAATGAATGTCACTGAGTTTTAATTTAATCTAATTATTTCTGCAAGTGTGAATATAGCTTGGTTACATTTATACATGTATATTATGCATACATGATATTGATTTGCTGAAGATTTTTTAATGTCTACATTTTCAGCAAATAATCCCTCTGTAACTTTATTTGTATTAGCATATTGTGATATACATGTTAATATGCTAAATATGAAATATGCTACGGTAAAATTATGCTTTATATATAAAATTGAAATTGAAATTAAGCATTTTGATATTTATTTTGTGAATATTTTATTATTCAAGATAAAAATGATACAGTTAGATACATGGAATCTGATACAAATAAAATATGGGAACATCTCCAAAAGTATACCAAACCTGACTGCTGAATTTTTGCATTGCTATTATAGTGGGTGGCATTTTAGACAAATGTATTTCCACAGGTTTATCGTGTATTATTTCATTGGGAATACCTCTGTGAATTGTTTGGCAACTTCAGCTCTTAACTGTCTGCTTGGACATAACTATCCCCAGCCAAAGATTGAACTAAAACACCAATTCACCTTGTAAGTTTAAGTAACTTTGATTTAGAAATCAGATTAATAACAGAATATGTGGATGCGCTTTCAGCTTTGAAAAAGTACATATGACTGTGGAGCCTCAGATTATGCACCTCTGATGTATGTGAGTATTCTCCTGGATTTCAGAGAAGAATTTTTTCCAGACTTATCTGGGTCTTAGAACTGAATCCAAGATCAATTACATACAAATCTTAAAAATTTCTACCCTGCCCCATCCCACCATACCACATGAAGTTCATAAAAACATTGGGAGTGGTCCCAGAAGCCTCTTGAAATAATTATTGAACTTTATTTTCCACCTTCTCTTCAAGTACTTTCACAAGTACTAATAGATTGTTTTGTTATGTTATATTTAATTTTGGGGTTTTTTGGGGGGGGAAGGTTGGGTGGGTCCCTCCTACTTCTGATGATACATCCTACAAGTGTTTAAATAAAGGAGAAAAAAATGAATAAATTAAACTACACCTATATATCACCAGTCTTCTCTAAATTCGATGACTGCTCTATAGATGTCAACATGCCAGCACCAAAGGGGCAAAAAAAGAATGTGCCTCTAACCACACAGTGAAGTTTCATGGAACATCAAGTAACGTTCTCCCTCAGGGCTGCATATGGAAGGTGGCCAGCAAAGATATCTGAAAGCCTCACTCAACATGATGGATCCAAGGAAACATTTTGTGAATATAGTTTAAGGAGTGTCAGGAAATTACAAAGCCTGGAAACATCACATTTTATTTTGGTGGGAATAATGTAGATGTTGTTTTATAACCAGTTTCCCTATCCAATATATTTACCTTATAGGCATGATCTTTAAAATATCTAGTGCAGGGGTGGAAAACTATGGCTCTTTTACTCTTGAACTGTGAACTCCCAGAATTCCTGAACCAGATCGTAAAAGGGCCATAGTTTCCTACCCCTGATCTAGTGGTATATTAAAAATTAACACACTGATCATGGTTTACAGTGTGCTAGGAATATGAAGGTGTACACGAAAAAAAAAGCCTGCAAAAATTAATGAGAGGACATTAAATCTTGGTGACCATGCAATATTTTAGAAATTTTAAACAAATATTTAATTGAGAGGGACTACAAATTAGATAACTCAATGTAGAACAGTAGGTAGTTTTATAGCCGTTTCAGTTGCTAAAGTCTCAAACAATGAAATACAAATATCCAATAGCATATGATGGGCTTCTTTCTTTGAAACCTTTTTACTGAATGTGGAGCTCAGCAGAGAACTTAGCCACTGAGCCTGACTAGGTGGCTCAGTGGCTAAGACACTGAGCTTGTCGATCAGAAAGGTCGGCAGTTCTGCAGTTTGAATCCCTAGTATAGGTCTCCTGCGTGAGCAGGGGGTTGGACTCAGGGGTGGGTTCCACTTACCTTCCCTACCGGTTCGCATTGCGATGGACGTCACGTCGTGGAAATGATCCTCTGCGCATGCGCAGAAGCCTCTGCGCATGCGCAGAGGGTTCTTTGCCAGCTGCGGCGACTGGAGAACCGGTTCGGGGGCGTGGACAGCCGGCCATCGCTGCTGGTTCAGCGAGCGGATGCAAATTTCCGCCACCGGTATGGGAGAACCAGTCTGAACCAGCAGCAACCCACCACTGGTTGGACTAGATGACCTCCAAGGTCCCTTCCAACTCTGTTACTGTTAATGAACTGAGATATTTTACCCATTTATTCTTTTGCATTTGGGTGGTATGGGCTGAGCTATGAAAATGGGAATATGGCATTGCCAGTGCTCCAGAAACATTACCGATATTTAAATATATATTGATATGAATACTATTGATGCATTTCAATATATAAATATGGAAACTTAAATTGATTTTCAAGATAAAAAGACATATCACCTATAAGGGATTCATTACATGGTTTCCTCAAATGCACATTTCCATTGCAAATGATGCCAGAACTGATATCCCTTGGAAGCCAACCTCCTCATTATGCACATATATCGTGTTATCTCTGCTATCAAAACATGGGTTCCTTGTATAAAAATCAGTTTGTTCTCCAGAACCCAGAAAAAACAATTTCCTATGCAGTAATCATTGACTGCATATTCTATTCGGGATGGGGGGATGGATGGTTCATGTTAGAACTCAGAAGTAACATGATTATCTCATTGCTTAATCACACATCTCTGATTTATGCTGTTTTTGTTATTATGGCAAAAATGGATTTTCTGTCCTGTTTAAATGCATGTAAGGATTGCAGTAGTTCTTGAGATGTCTTTCCTTTCCTTTCCTTATTTTATTTATTTATTTATTTAATAAAATTTATATGCCGCCCAACTCCCGAAGGACTCTGGGCAGCTTACATCATAAAAAAATAAAACATATAAAAACAATTAAAAAAAACAAAAAAAATCATCTATATTTAAAATAAAACATTCGCACAACCATGCATGGGCCAATCAGAACAACTATTGGCCCCAGGCCTGCCAGAAAAGCCAGGTCTTAACGGCTTTACGGAAGGCCAGTAAACGGAAAGCCAGTACGGTGGGGGTAGTACGGATCTGGGGGGGAAGTTGGTTCCACAGAGTCGGAGAGTCGGAGCGGAAGGCCCTCCCCCGCGGTCCCGCCAGCCGGCACTGTCTGGCCGACGGGACCTGAAGAAGGCCAACCCTGTGCGACCTCACTGGTCGATGGGAGGAATGTGGCATATGTTGCGGAGATAAGGAGATAAATCCTGAGCCTTGTAGTGCTTTACAGGTAACAACCCACAC
>QLTV01003261.1:465539-480187 GCA_003457575.1 Thermophis baileyi
CCGGGCACCGAAAGATCCAGCCCCAACGGAGACCCGCCCGTAGGACTTCCAGCTTTGGTATGTCCCATTCCTGGCCTATCCTGCAACCTCACTGGAGAAGGAGCGTTGGTCCTGCCTGAACGCCTTTTCTCGGTGTAGGTTGCAGGGCAACCTCACTGGAGAAGGAGCGTTGGTCCTACCTGAACGCCTTTTCTCAGTGTAGGTTGCAGGATAGGCCAGTCCCACCCTGGCATGACCGTAGGGTCTGGATCCTGGAGGGTGGGGTCAGGGCACCTAACCTCTGGATAAAGTTGTGTTGTTACAGCTGCGCCTTCGTCGATAACTGGAGCAGAGAGAGAGGCAACGGGGCGTGGCTATGAAAATTATGACTCAGTCTCTAGGCAGAAGGATGAAGTCATCACCCATTCCTGGCCTATCCTGCAACCTACACTGAGAAAAGGCGTTCAGGTAGGACCAACGCTCCTTTTCCTTCCTTTCTATAAGAGATTTAATGATAGTAATAAATTTTCTGCCAGATTTTATTATTTCGAAGAGCATATAGAAAACTGTAACTAATGTAACTAAAGGGGAAAGTAAAAAGATCTTAGATCCTACAAAATCAGAATGAAAAATCTTAATATGAAGCTCTGAATATGTATATATGCCTCATCAGTTTTACTTGGGACATTAGAGAGAAAAAAATACAGGCAACTTCTTTGTCTAGGTGTACATGTATAAAAAAAGTGTGCTTCCAGGATTAATAAGTTTTTGTCCTAAAAATTGTAGACTTTTTTCTATGCTTCCTAATACAATAGAATTAATGATTTTATTGTATTCAGAGCAGATATATTGTTGCAGTTTGAGAAGGAGCATCTGTTGCTTATCATTATCTTCATCATCGTCCCACAATGAGGGATAAACATCCTCACCTTAGATGTGACTGGGGGAGAATGATCTCTGTCTCTCGCTCTTTCTCTCTGAAAAGCTATTAAACACAGTTTGTAGGAAATGCCAATTAGGTAACTTGACAAAATCCCAACATTGCCTACTTTATTATTCTATCCTATTTTAAAAACAACTAAAAGGGTAACAGAGTTACTCCTTGACTTATGACTATTTGTTCAATAACTGTTCAAACTTATGAATGGATTGGTGGGGAACAAAGGGACTTATAATTCATGACCAAAGTTATGACTGTTGCAGTATGGTCATGTGATTGAATCTGGGTACTTGGTCTTGTGATTGAATCTGGGCATTTGGTCATGTGATTGAATCTGGGCATTTGGCAAACTGTTTTTATTTATGACTAGTTGCTATGTACCCCATGATCATGTGATTGCCATCTGCAATCTTCCCTGCCAGCCTTCCCAGAAAGTCAATGGGAAAACTCGCAGGGAAAATTACAAGCTACTGCTGCCTGCTGAGAAGACTCCATCTAGTTTCTGAAGGCTAGCTGAAAAGGTCCATACCAAAACTTAAGCAGGATTTTCACCCCAGAGCAGAGAGGCAAATCTTTTTTAACAGAATAACAGACTTGGAAGGGACCTTGGAGGTCTTCTAATCCAGTCCCCTGCTCAGGCAAGAAACCCTTTCATTTCAGACAAATGGTTGTCCAATCTCTTCTTAAAAACCTCCAGTGTTGGTGCCCCCACAATTTCTGGAAGCAAGTTGTTCCACTGATTCATTGTTCTCACTGTCAGAAAATTTCTCCTTAGTTCTAGGTTGGTTCTCTGCTTGATTAGTTTCCATCCATTGTTTCTTGTCCTGCACTCGGGTGCTTTGGGAAATAGGTGGACCTCCTCTTCTTTGTGGCAGCCCCTTAGATATTGGAACACTGCTATCATGTCACCCCTAGGTGAGCTCTCCACTCTCCATGCTGAAATCCAAGCAGGAGTTTCAGCCATTTAGGATTTTCAGCCCCAGAATGGAGAGGCTTCAGAAGCTTCTCGCATCTGGGGCTTAAAATCCAAGCAGTTCTGAGTCATTTGTGCACCCTCTCCATCCCTGTCACACACCTCTTGGTTCCCTTTCCCACTCAGCAGTGCCTGGGGCTTACAACTTCCTGCTGGCTTTCCCACTGACTTGATTGAGGGAAACTGGTAGGAGGTTGTCAGGCCTAATCCAGGGTATTCACTTAATAACAAGGATTGTTGTTTGCTATCAGTAATTGCCTCGATTGCTATCAGTAATAAACCAGCCACATTTTATGACTGCATACCAAAACAATAGGGACACAGAAGGTTCTCCATGTGACCTGTTTTTTAAAAAAATTAAAAATTTAAATTTATTATTATTATGGTTCATTGCACAGTCAACCAGATGTTCAGACTGGGTTTGGCATTTTTGTCTACCTATCAAGTTCTTTCCAAGGACCTGGGATAGGCAGATCTGGATGTTTGATGGTGTTACAGATATTGTCGCAGGATGGAAGATGTTCTGAGTATAGCCACCTTTTGCAATTGACTGATGGTGAATTTGTCAATGCCAATGGTGTTCAAGGGGTGTTCCAGTTGTTCCAATATGTTTCAAAACAAAATGCCAATCTTCATAGCCATTATTAGAAACTTAAAATAATGGGTAGCCTCAATCTCATGGTTAGGGTTAGGGGTTAGGGTTAGAATTAGGGTTATGACAAAAATGCCTCCAAAAGGTAGCTAGCACTAGCACTAGCATTTAGACTTATGTACCACTTCACAGTGCTTTACAGCCCTCTCTAAGTGGGTTACAGAGTCAGCATATTGCCCCCAACAATCTGAGTCCTCATTTTACCCACCTCGGAAAGATGGAAGGCTGAGTCAACCTTGAGTCGGTGAGACTCGGACTGCCAAACTTCAGGCAGCCAGCAATCAGTAGAAGTAGCCCGCAGTAGTGCATTTCTAACTGCTGCATCACCACGGCTCTTAGATTGTGGCCAGGGGGATACAAAGAGCATAAAAATATACAAGGAGCAACATTTTTAGTTTGGTTCTAGTAAATATGTATTTGGTGACTGGTCATACCAACATGGCAGCTTCCATATTTAATCCCATCCATAACTACCATCCCCAAAATGTTGATTGGTTTGGGGATAATGAATAGTACCATACTTTTATATTATCAGAAAGAAAATCTAGCTGGTTTATTTAACATCTAAAAATACATTTTCAATGGTTTTCATAGTCACAACTAAGGGCGAGGTTTTATATGTATAAAAAGTTGCCGGGTACTGAAGAAATGATGATGACCATGACTGTGTAATACAAATGATAAACATGCAATTGCTGAAATGAATACATTATTGTTGATATTTGAAATGGAAGAAGGACAAGTTAAAATGGGCTAAGAATTTTGGTTTTAATCTACAGATGGGTCAATGGGAAAGAAAGTGCTTAAAAGGACTGAAATTCACGGTCCTTTTAAGTTAAATCCTTATAAGATTTATTGTCTTATAATTTAAGACATTGGCCAACAACCTTTTGGGCACCAGGGACTTGTTCCATCGAGAGAGGTTTTCCTGTGGACCGGAGGGGTCATGGTTTCACGTGCTGCTTGCATCCCGCAGATGGGGCTTCGCTTGTTTGCATGGACTGGTTTCTGACCCCTGATTTAACAGATATTTTTTTTATAAAATGATGTATACATTGGTATATGTCACCAGAGAGATAATCTAAGATGTGTAAAGCTGTTGTTGGAAATGCGAAAAGTATGAAGGGACACTTTACCATGCATATTATACTTGTGAAAAGTGAAAAAATACTGGATACAAATATATACAATGATACAGAAAGTTTTAAAAATTAATATTCAGCTGAAACCAGAACTTTTTTTTTACTAGGACTTATGGACAGCCAGTAGAAAAGACTCAGGGATGATTGGTTTTATATATGGTAACTGCAGTGAGTTTATGTATGGAAAAATACAGAGATACCCAGAAAATTGTGAAGATGGCAGAACCTGCAGTAATGGCTAAATTGACTTGTTTGATTAGGGAAGAAACAACTACTACTTTTAGAAAAGACTGGAAACCATTTGTGAGCTTTTTGCTGAAAATGTATAAAAAGGAACTGGTGATTTATGGATTTACTGATTAAAAAGGACTATATATGGGAAGAAGGGAACTATGTCATTATTTTGGAGGAGGAAAACAGTATTGTTGTTTGCATCTGTTGTATAGAAGATCAGAAATTGTTTCTTTAAATCTCTCTCTCTCTCTCTCTCTCTCTCTCTCTCTCTCTCCTTTTTTCTCTTTTCTTATATATTTATTTGTGTTTAGCTTTATAAAAATCCTTTTATAAGGATTAAGTTAAGTTAAGTTAAAACCTAAACATAAATAAATATACAAGAAAACAGCAGTTTTTAACACCATCAGAAAAACTTTACAAGTCAAAGACTAGCAATGCTATAGGAAATAAGCAAACTAAATCCAGTCTTGCTTAGTTTCTATGTACAGTACCACATCACTGTACATCCATATGTCAGCTCAGTTCAATAAGTAGTTAGGTAAATAACTTAATCTTATCATTCTACTGCCACCTGAGTTAGTGCAAGTAAACATTCTCAAATGTTACTTAAAATAGGACTTCTATATTTGCTAAATGCTTATTTTCTTAGAACATAATGCTGTAAAATAATGATTGCCCAGAAAGGGGAAGTTAAGTAAATAATATCACATGGTTTCTACACTATTAAAGGCCAGTTAAAAGTTTATTATATGAAGATGCAGGAAAATAACCCTCATTACTGAGGCCATTTTATTGAGGCTATGTAACATTTAAACAAATGTAAACTCATTTACAAAGCCATCAAGGCAATAAGATGGAAGCAAAATTTATAAATATATGGTAACAGATTGTCCAGGACTGAATTACCAGTTACAAGTCCGTTAAAAATAAAAGTGCATGGCTTTTGATGAATATATACACTATTATTTGTTGGCTTTACAATGAAGTGGTTTAAAGAGAGAAGTATTCTAGGCACCAATTTGTCTCTGGAAACTTCCTTGTCATCCCACCCAGTTAGACTTTTTCAAGCTACTTTTTAAATTATAATTAAAAAGAAGAGAAATTGGCATGCTGTTGAGAAAGCTAACTTCCAAATTCTTTAATTACACGAGTGCCCTGAATATCATAAGGGTCCCCTAGGAATTCTTTAAAATAGACTTTCAGGTGAACCTTTGAAGAAAGTAAGGCTATGCTTGTTTCATAAATGATTCAGAGAAACAGTAAGGGCACAATACAGTTCTACTGGTCATTACAATATATGTTCCTGAAAGAAAAAAATGCTGCTCCTTTAAGGAGTCAATTCATTAGTGTTAATGGAACACATTCACCTACGAAATTCATCAAACAAAGGAACAAGTGTAGACAAATCATCTTTAGAAGCCGTGGTGATCACTTTCTGGTATAGAGAGGAGACAATGGCATGTCAAAGGGATTTGGGAGATCCGGGTTGCAATCCGTGGTTAGTCATGAAGTTTTGTTATATCCTGCAACAATACATTTAACACCACCAAACAACAACATCTGTCTAACTCAGGTCTGTGGGAAGGACCCAATAGGTGGATAAAAATGCAAAATCCAGTAATAATACCCTTTTATTGAAATGGCTTCTTTAGAAAGTGATTGAGCCTAGAATGGAACTGATACAGTGGGAAATATGGAAAAGTGGAAATATCCAAAATAAATCTGAAGCACAAAATGAATGCAAATAAATCCAAAAGAAATCAAAAGGTTATAGCAACAGAGTTAAAGTGTCAAGAAAGTGGCAGGCATTAATGATATATGGTAAAACAGAGGTGTAAAGAACATAAGAGAGCTGAGGATTGATGAGAACAAGCCTTAGGAATTCTTATAAGAGTAAACCTTTCAGGAGTTGTTGAAAGTTTAGCTGGTGAAAGCAGCAGAGAGTATGATCTTCAAATGACAAAACTGAGAAGTAAGGGGTAATTTGAAGTTCATAAAAGGATAGTCAAAGAGAAAACTTCCAACTGATTCGGAATGAGTTTGCTAAAGGACAAACATCCAGAGCACTATGAGAGGTAATGGTGACATACTCTGTAGTTAATACAGTGTTGTTCATGACAAAAAAGTCATGTGCTGTAATTGTATAGTGGAGTACAAAGAAGGGCGACATGAAGTAAAAACTAAATAGGAACAAGAAGTCACAATTACCTTCCTTTTAAAAGGAAGGTAATTGTATGACCTGTAATGGAATATGTGGATGACCTTGAGGAACAAGGGGAAGAGATGCTGCCTAGGAGACAATCAGACAAGAGAGGTAGGAGCCTTGGTGGCTTATTAGTCTGCGAAAGAAACTTAGGAAGGACCCATCCTAATAGATCAAGCAGTTAAAAGTGGCAGCAGGAAGTTTGCCCCTTCAGACTTGCATGATTTTGTTAATATAGCCTTACAATAAAGTACAATTAGTTTATCTAGTCATGCTTCCTGTCTGGTTTACCTGGGTGAGATGACACTTTAAAAAAAAAACCAGAAGAAAATGTGTCAAAAAAATAACAAGGGATCATATTTTGATGAAAGTGCATAAATAAGAAAAAGAAGCGCTCTTTTCTATCAGTTGGAATAGAGAGACTCTAGAAATATTCTTTTTTTAAAAAAAGAAAGATATTTGTAGGCAAATGGATGGAGAAAAATAAGCTATTCCTGAGGAACCACTGAACTATCTATTCTGTGCCCAGAAATGCTGGTTCACTTTATGGACCCACTTTCTGTCCAGTCATTGCAGCTGTTTCCTTTGAGATACCCTTATAACTCCAAGAACCGCATGACAATTGTTCTCTATCCTGCCTTGAATCAAAGCACACTCTTGCCAATTGTTTCATAAATGTACAAAGTGGCTGCCTTAAGGCTCCAGTAGATGTTAGGCATTTCTTTGTTTTGTAAAATGACTTCAAAAAGGTGCTTCTGCTTTGATAACTTGGAAAGTATTTTGGAGCCCTCCTTTGTGACTGTGAATTTATTTACTTGTTTGTATATACACTGTTCTTAAGCATGATCTATTGATCTATATAATCTATAAAACCTCTGTTTTACAGGCTATGGGCAAAATGCAATTGTAGTTGTAAATCGATACAACGGAATATACGTAAAAGAAAACAAAAAATAATGGATAGCAGTATAAAAAAAACCCCATATGTTGAAAGTTTTGGGGAATTGATGAGGTTGTGTCTTGGTGCTGAAAGTATTTTTAAAGTGTATCATCCAGCTGGGAACTCAAGAAGAGGTTTTTCGAATGTGTACTGCAATGGCTTCAAGGAGGCAGATTTTCAGTAGACTAGGAAGTATGGAAAGAGCCACGTGTGATAGGTACAATACTCAGGCTGGTTTGTGTGAAATTGGAGAAAGTCCATATTTAAAGATATTGAACATGAATTTGCTATTGTAATGTGTGCTTTACATCCTAGCCTGGAGTGAGCTTGGATAATTTTTTGATACTATTTTCCAAGTAATGGAAAAATATTTGGAAAAAAAAAATCTAGAAATGCAGAAACAACAACTTTTTATTCGGGGGTGGAGGTTGGTAGGGTGGACTAAAGGCTTTAATAGTGGAGGGTGAGGCTCATTCAAAGTATGGCTCAGTATTTAAGATTTTCTGATGGGTCTGTGCTTTGTATTCAAGCACTAAAACTAATTAGTTAAAATGTAGTTCCATGAGCTATTTTAGTATTTTTGGTTTTCACACATCTTGACTTGCCTGGAAAAATAACAAGAATTATTTTAACATAGGACGCAATGAGAACATTGTGTGTGTATGTGTGTGTCTATAAGTTCAAACATTTTGCCTTTGGACTTTTTACTATCTTAAAAAGACTTTGGTTGGTCACCTCTAGTACATGCGTTTTTCATTCTATTCCCCGATATGTATCATGGGGACCCTTCAAAACTGCTCTGGAAGAGGAAGGAAGGAAGGAAGGAAGGAAGGAAGGAAGGAAGGAAGGAAGGAAGGAAGGAAGGAAGGAAGGAAGGTTTACAAATAGATATTTTAAAGACCTGGCTGAGACAAATTGGCATCAACAGACAAAACTCTTTCTGGTTGTAGGATTGTTATGATACATGATACTTGATTTATCCAAGAAATCTTCTCTTGCTCAGATTAATATCTGAGATGAAATAAAATTCTAATTTTTGCAAGTATTACTGAATCCTGAGTAATGCACGAGTATGCACATGCTCTCTCTCATGTGCACATGTGGTCATGCTCTCTCACACACATTTTGTTTATTTATGCAATTAATCATAGCAAAGAACTAAAAGGAAGAGAAAAAAAAACCAAGTATAAACCTAAGGGCTTCTCATACATGCATATGTCTATATAAAGTTTAAGTACAGTAAAGGATGGCTGAATTTCATTATAACTGCTAGTAGATAATGCAAGTCAGAAGCAATTTGTTCGTAAGATATTAACTATCAGATCTTCAATGCACTCAGTAATTAACCATACATTTACTTTTCCAATTCTGAAGTCCTAGTCTCTTAACAATAACAATAGGCAGATATTTCATTTCCATTGTCCAACCATCAATTTCCATTTCAATAGAAATGTGGTATGAAAGACTGTGGATCTCTGAAAATATTAAACCCTTTTTCAAAGTGAAATTAGTGTATGCACTTTCTTCTTTTCAGAACATAACCAGTTTACAACATTAGAGAAAAATGCCTACATGTTTAGTTGCTCTTTTCTTTTCTCTACAAATTCTTCCTTAACCCAGAAGCAGGAGAACTTTGCTGGACACCTCTAGTAATGCCATAAAACAGATTTAACTGATGAATTAATGGCATTTTTTATCATAGAAGTTTATAGCTCCATTAGAGATTCAGAGCTGTTGCTAAGATACCTTTCGGTTCTACCATGTATCAACATAATTTGAACAGGAAAAAAATATATTCTATGGCTGAACCTGACTTTAAAATTTCACTCTGCTTTTCCATTAATACTGTGATGCACACTTCCTTGATATGAACAGATTATATCTAGGCCCTCCCAATTTGCGCCCTCGTTCTGATGTCATTTTCCATGGGAATAGCATGGAAATTTTTACCCACATCTTTGCTGACGATTTCAGGGACAGCATTCATCTTGATCAAGGGCTGTCATTTAGTCCTTGTTATCTGATCATTTTGGCTTGGCTTTGTTTTTGCTGCCATTGTTCTGAGGGTGAAGGAAGCAGAGGTCACTTTGTCCTGACTCTGCAGGCAGCTGTTCAGAGTGTTCTTTGCTAAAGAGAGCTACTACATAACAGCAAGAAAGCAAAAAAAGAATTCCCTGCACTCACTGAAAGGCATGCTGTTTCCAAAAAGCAAAGGAACCAAAGGACGAGGGGACATTAAAACAAAGCAAAACAAAACAAAAGCCCTTGTGCTTGACGGTTAAAAATCTTCTGACTGTTTTGTCCTCAAAATGTCCATAGCAAATCATTTTACAATTAAAATTATTTAGAGAAGGAATATTCTTGCTGGGTGATTTTTCCTCTCCTCCAAGTCACTAATTTGATGAAAGTGCTCATCCTCTGAGAGGGAAACCTTCATACACTGAAAAAGATATTCTCATGGTCTGCTTGCAGCACAGACAGAGCACCTAATTCTTCATGAATGTGTTCAGTTCCTTTTTAAAGCCATCTAAATTGGTAGTCATCATCACACCAGAATGCAAGCTTTAAGATTACGGTCAGGGCACAGCTGAAAAGATTGAGAAATAGTATTGGACAAAGCAGACAGATTAGCAGTCCAGCTCACTATGAAATAACTTTTTCTGTCCTTCTCCTTTTCTGCAAAAATCAATACAAATAGGAATTAAAGCATTAGTTTTATCAATCTGCTGTCTCTATGTTTTTCTGAAACTATTTCCATAGTAATGGAATGAGTATCAACAGATATCACTGCTGAGGTACAGGAAGGCTTTCGGCAGATTCTTTTATATTCCACAATCTTGGGTCATATATATATATATATGCTCTGCCTGCCTGCCTGCCTGCCTGCCTGCCTGCCTGCCTGCCTGCCTACCTACTTACCTACCTACCTATCGATCATCGTATGCTTCCTCAATCACAGAGTGAATCTAGGCAAATTACAGAATAAAATTAGAACAAGGAGAAATATGAGTAAAATAAAAAGCACAAGATAAAACAGTAAAATACTTCATGCATACTAGGAATTGTTTGTAACTAAATATTCATAATCCCAGCCAACCACCATCAGGGAGCCAACTGATATACCCTACCCATTAATTGAACTCAATAGCTCCTTTTAATAACTTTATTTAAGCAAAAAATATGCATAAGGAACTTACTTTTAGTATGAGTAACTCTAGAAGCTGCTTCAGGTTTAAATTTGTCTCCTTTGTCTCAGTTTAAAATAAAACCTCTTGAACAATCAATGCATGACCCAGGCTTTTTTTTTTTAAACCACACATTGGTGATGTGTCTACTTATAAGTGAAGATACAAGTCCATACATGCTCCATTCGAGCTTTCAATGCCTAAAGCAATCTTATTGAAATTGCATAATCAACCATCTATTATAGTGTGTGAGACTTGTATGTCACCAAGAGCTGATTATACATTCATGAATTCCAATCAATGCCATAAAGGAATTGCTGGTTAAATTAGGTAAAAAGTTCTTCCAGCAAATTTCAAATGATAAAGGGTTTTTACTGTCTATGAATGAGGTTTTTCATATACCAAGTTAAAACTGAAAATGTAATGCCAAACCTTAATAATTTATCCTCACTCTTTAATTTGCATACACACACACATATATACACACACATCATATATGTATTCATGCACATATATATATGTATGTGTATCTATCTATCTATCTATCTATCTATCTATCTATCTATCTATCTATCTATCTATCTATCTATCTATTTATCTATCTATCATCTATAGAGAGAGAGAGACATATGCACAAACACACATGTATGTGTGTGTGTGTAAAACATATTATTTAGCTCTTGGCTATAGAAATTCAGTTTGTTTTCTTAGTTTACAGAGAGAAGATAGTTTTAAAATTTACTGTATTTTCATTTTATTTTTACATTACAGAATAGTGGAAAGTTCACAATAATTTTGCATGCACTGAATAGTACTCATGAAAGATTGTTTTTTTTTGTAATGTAAAATAAAAGCGTAATCTAAAAATTTGCTGGTAAATTTGCTGATCATCTTCTTCTTGAATATATTTTTATAAATACCAATTGGCAAATAGCTTCTAATTTCCTTTCACATCTTATGACAAGACTAATTATTTATAATTAGGAACTGAGATAGTATTAAAAACATTTTTTAACTCAAATAGAAATGCTACTGATTCCTTTTGGTGAAAGATATCTCTTGGCTACAGTCTGACCTTCTCTATTACACTTGTGCTAATATTGCCAATTCATTCATTCATTTATTTATTTGTATCCCACAAATAATTCAAAGCAGCTATCATGTCCAAGACACTTTCTTCCTCCTATTTTCCCCACAACCACAAACATGTTAAGTGAGAAGGTCTGAGAGAGAGTGGCTGGCCCAAAGTCACCCAGCTGGCTGTCATGGCTAAGGCGGGACTTGAACTCATGGTCTCCTGCTTTCTAGCCTGGTGCTTTAACCACTAGACCATGTTAATGGCTACTTCCAACTTTAGATTCTGATTCTTTTTTTTTAAATGGTGACCTATCAATGCTTTGAATGGTAAAAATTCTTCCAATTATGATGAAAAAGCAGAAAAAGGTACAATGAAAAGGAGGGAAATGCATTTACTGAAGATGAAGTCCATAATGCTATTCAGAGTCCATAGTTTGCCTTTTCTTTTATTAGGCCAAGTCTTGTTCACTGAAATATTTTAAACATGCACCTTGGAACATTGCTACATGAAATGATTACTAGAATTTGGGGGGGGGGGGGGTAGCAGGGGTGAAATTCAAAATTTTTCCCTACTGGTTCTGTGGGCGTGGCTTGGTGGGCATAGCAGGGGAAGGATACTGCAAAAATCCCCATTCCCTCCCCACTCCTGGGGGAAGGATATTGCAAAATCTCCATTTCCACCCCACTCTGGGGCCAGCCAGAGGTGGTATTTGCCGGTTCTCCGAACTACTCAAAATTTCCTCTACCAGTTCTCCAGAACCTGTCAGAACCTGCTGAATTTCACATCTGAGCCAAGAATGTGAGACCTGAGGAAAAAGTAAGATAGAACCTCATTTTTCATATCCTTATTAACCCACTATCAAAATCTATGGACTGAAGAGTACCACTCAGAAGCTTTGGAAGAGATAAAAAAATTATAATTGGAAATGCTACTCAAGAGAATGGAATTCAGAAGAGAATGAAGTAAATAACAGAGAAATGGTGTTAAAATACTGATCACATATTAACTTCAAGAAAAAAATAATGTGCTATCAAGATAAGGACTGCAATTAGCTCTGATTAAATCATTTTTATTCTGTATCTTTTAAGAACAAAATTAATGCCCAACTGGTGTAAAAGGAAAAAGGAACCCCAAGTCTTTGTCAATCCTAAGTACTTTATTAGCCTAACAGTACTTGTGAATGCTTCTCATCTTGAATTACAGTCATGAAATTTCATTAAAGGTACATTATGGATGTTCTTTTTGTTTTATTGTTATTGTTTTACTATGAACTAACGATAAAATTAGAGTAATACTGGGGCTTTAAAAAGTTTTAACTCTGTGAAATTTTACCCCCCACTCACTCAATAAAAAACCCAAACTTTTCCAAGTTAAAAATGTTATAGGGCTAAAACACCTAATTAGGCAGAAAAACTCAAATAATAAAGATGAAAGATGAAAGCCAAATTAAACTCTCTTTTAAGTGCAGTCCCAAACACAGTGTTTATATAAACAGAGACATAGCTAATTAAAGTCCCTGTGCTTTGCAGAAGATATATTTATAGCTCTGCAAATTATAGCATTTCTATAGTGCATAATTTATTTGGATCTCTTTAATCTTTATTAAACAACAATGTTAAATTGCACAATGTTTACAAAGTATTCAGATCCTAAAACAGAAGCATTTGGATTAATTATTTAAATTATAAGAACAAATCAGTCAATGAAAGAGTAGCCTGACAATAATGTGCATTGTATAATAACTGGATATGGTCCATAAATATCCAGAAGAAGAGCATGAGACAGTGTGGTCTAAGTTGGTTGTACATAAATGAAGGAACTTGCTTCTCTGCAACTCCCCTTCCATTTTCTTTTCTGTAATCCACCTTAGTTCTGATGTTAGAAATTTAGATGGGAGAAAAATCAAATGGGCCACAGGTATAAGAGAGTAGACATGGAAAAGTTAGTGTTGGTTGTTTGCTTGCTAGTTTGTTCTTTAAAACACCCGTAGGAAGGTAAGTATGATGACTAAGGATAATTGCTTTGACAGGAATGAAAAGGGGCGTTGGTCCTACCTGATACGCCCTTTCTCGTGGGTTGGAGCTAGCATTCAGATAGGGTTGTCTCGTCCAATCAGGATGAGGACTGAGTCTGTCAATCAAAGTTCTTGCTCCGTCCGCCATCTTATCCCAGTTTAGACGAAGCCGAAGGACAGACCCGACGTGGGACAGAACCAACTGGAACCGACGAAGTCCAGGGAAGGTCAAATACAGGAAACCATCAGAGAGCCGCCGCTAACTGCAGGAGAAACATACAAGAACCAACAAAGGTAGCTTCACCCTGGGGTGGGACTGAATGCTAGCTCCAACCCACGAGAAAGGGCGTATCAGGTAGGACGAACGCCCCTGAGAAAGGGCGTATCAGGTAGGACCAACGCCCCTTCTCCATGGAGGTTGGAGCTAGCATTCAGATAGGGACATACCAAAGCCAATCAAGTCCCCCGGGCGAGAAATAATAGACAAGGCATACACATGAGTTATGACCCGGCCAGGCCGTCAAGCCGACTCCTCAAGGGCACGTTGTAAAACCCGGCGTCCAAAGGAAGCCTCCGCCGACGCGAAGGAATCAATTTTGTAATGACGAATAAACTGCGTCGGCGAAGCCCAGGTAGCAGCTCGACAGACCTCCTCCAGCGAAGCCTGCGTCGCCCAAGCCGCAGATGTGGCCGCGCTCCTCGTTGAATGTGCCGTAATGCGATCTGGTGGAGGACGGCCGGAAAGGTCATACGCCTTCGCGATCGCTGCACGAATCCATCTGCCAATGGTCGTTGACGACACACGTACCCCCTGGGAACGAGGAAGGAAACCAACCAGAAGAGCTTCGGATCTCCGAAAGGCCAAAGTTCTGTCAAGATAAATCTGGAGAGCCCTCCGAACATCCAGAGTATGCCATTGCCGCTCACGGGCATGGCGCGGATTGGCACAGAAGGCAGGAAGAATCAGTTCTTGGGAACGGTGAAAAGACGAGTTGACCTTGGGCACAAAGGACGGATCAAGGCGCAGCACGACCCTATCTGAATGAAATATGCACAAGTCCTGGCGCACAGAAAGAGCGGAAAGCTCAGATATACGTCTAGCTGACGTGATGGCCAACAAAAAGGCCACCTTGAAAGAGAGCCAGCTAAGCCCCGCCGACTGTAAAGGCTCATATGGAAACCCCATGAGTGATTGTAGAACCAAAGTTAGATCCCAAGTCGGAAACCTATGGACCACCGGCGGACTGATCAATGATGCCCCCCGCAGAAACCGTCGTATTGTCGGAAAGTGGGCCAAGGAGCCCGACT
>QLTV01003261.1:504830-525289 GCA_003457575.1 Thermophis baileyi
TATTATTATTGTTGTTGTTGTTGTTGTTGTTGTTGTTGTTGTTGTTGTTGTTATTATTGTTGTTGTTGTTGTTGTTGTTATTAATCATTGCACGGTCAGCCAGATGTTCAGACTGGGTTTGGCATTTTTGTTTACCTATCGAGTCCTTACCAAGGACCTGGGATAGGCAAATCTGGATGTTTGACAGTGTTATAGATATCGTCACAGGATGGAAGTTGTTCCAAGCAAAGCAGCCTTCTGCAATTGACTAGTGGCAAATTTGTCAATGCCTATGGTGTTCAAGTGGTGCTCCAGTTGTTTTGGGATTGCACCCAAGGCGATGATGATGATGATGATGATGATTAAATTTACATGCCACCCAACTCCCAACAACTATCAGGTATAGATATTTTCTTGTTCTTATTGCCTCAGTGTGAAAGATAAGTTTCCAAAATACACTTACAATTAATTCCTTAGTGGAAAATTGTATATTATAACAGAAAAGTAACGAAAATGATAAAGGGTCTGGAGGCTAAATAGTATGATGAACATTTGAGGGAACTAAATGTGTGTAACCTATCAAAGAGAAGGATTGGGAAAGGGGACATGATAATTGTTATGCCCCCCCATCCTTTTGGGCACATGATAACTGGAAGTACTTGAGGGCCTGTCACAGAGAAGATGGAACGCCAGGACAAGAAGTAATAGCTGGAAGCTTGTTAAAGAGAAATCCAATCTAGAAGTAAGGATAAATTTTCTGACAGTGATAATAATTAATGCAATAGCTTGTCTCCTAGAGTTGTGGGGGCTCCATCACTGGTGGTTTTCAAGAATTGACTGGACATCCATTTGACTGGGATGGTATAAGGTCCTCTGCCTTGAGCAGGAGGTTGGACTAGAAAACCTCTGAAGTTCCTTCCAGCCCTATGATTCCATGTCCTATGTTCTATCTGTTTAGCATTCTCTTTATTTTGCAGATTGCAGTTGCAAGAAAAGCAGAAAGATACTGATTGGCACAGTGGCATCCTTAAAGGGAAGGAAAGGGGAGTAAAGCAGTGTTTCTCAAACTTGGCAACTTTAAGATGTGCAGACTTCAAATCCCAGAATTCCCCAGCAAGCTAAAGTTGCCGACCTTGAGAAACACTGGAGTTGAGTAATGCAAGCAGGACTTCAGCACTGCAATGCAAAACATTGTCCTTGTATCACCACATCAGACACACATCCCCAAAAGGTGCAGGGCTTCATAATGATGCTTTTATTATTCTGACTCCTTTTGCCTCTACTATGGATTGTGACCACCCTATGGGAAAAGACTATATTGGCTTAACTTCTAAAGCTATTATTTGTTCAGATAATAAAAGAAGGAAAGGGGGAAAGCCTGTTGTGCTCTGTGTTTTTATTATGACAAAAAAAGAGGAAGCAAATTTCAATGGGAAAATGGTGTAAAAGAAATAAATAAACTTTGCTCTAATGATGAGGCCTAGCAGATTCATAAATACAGCATGGCCTTACAGATATGGTCAGGATTGGAAGCCTCACTTAAAATATATTATCCAAAACATCAAGTTGGTTGTGTTCCATTGGAACAAAACTTGACTTCTGAAGGATTTTGTTGTAACATCAAGAAAGAAAGAAAGAAAGAAAGAAAGGAAGGAAGGAAGGAAGGAAGGAAGGAAGGAAGGAAGGAAGGAAGGAAGGAAGGAAGGAAGGAAGGAAGGAAGGAAGGAAGGAAGGAAGGAAGGAAGAAAATAAATATAATTCTTGGAATGTAAACATTTTGTTTCAGAACTGAGGTTAAAAGGACTTGTTTCAAGATTATTATTTTTAATCTGACTTTTCAAAATGAACAAGCTTTGAAAACACAAGACTGAACGCTTGAAACATAATGGTTTTATTTAATGCTCAGAATGTTAAGAATGTTTTTCATGTTCCTGCATGGTAAAATATTCCTTGTAATCATTCCTCAACTTTTCCTTTTATCATTTTGAAAACAGGAAAGCCATATTCCCTACAAAGCCTACCACAAATATAAATAGTACCATGTCCAAAGCAGGCATTTTAAACAGATATTGAGGTGGCACAGTTAATTTAGTAGCACACAGCATAAACTTTAATGTTAACCACAGAAGAACAGTGATTAGATTTTTCAGATCTTGCTTCTTTGATATTATTTGACAAATACAGAATACAGAATAACAGAGTTGGAAGGGACCTTGGAGGTCTTCTACCCCCTGCTCAAGCAGGAAATCTTATATCATTTCAGATAAATGGGTGTCTAATCTCTTCTTGAAAACCTCCAGTGATAGAGCACCCACAACTTCTGGAGGCAAGTTGTTCTACTGATTAATTGTTCTAACTGTCAGGAAATTTCTCCTTAGTGCTAGGTTGGATCTCTCCTTAGAAAGTTTCCATCCATTACTTCTTTTCCTGCTCTCAAGTGCTTTGGAGAATAGGCTGATCTCAAATATTGGAAGATGCTATTATGTCACTGTTAGTCCTTCTCTTCATTAGACTAGACATACCCAATTCCTGCAACCATTGATCATATAGTTCAGCATCTAGCCCCCTAAATCATTCTTGTTGCTCTTCTCTACACTCTTTCTAGAGTCTCAACGTCTCTTTTATATTGTGATAACCAAAACTGGGCATGTTTCATGGTCATGTATTTTTCATTCTGATTTAGTTGATTCAATTTGAGTCCTTAATGAAATCTTTCATGAGCTTGACAGAAATTAGATTTCCTTCCTTTTCTAATTTTCTTTCTATGGATGAAGTTTTAATAACACAGCTGTGTTATAGCTGTGAATCTCAGGGAACACATGGGTTTCTTAGGATGCTTCAAGCCCCCTTTTTTGGATTTATTTTTAAGAAATACCATTAACCCTAACCCTAACCAATAACCTACAAATGAGAAACAAATTAAACTAATATATATACCCCCATTAATCATTCAAAAATATTCTGCATATTCAAGTCAGCTTTATTTTTTTCTTTTATACTACAACAACATAATTATTTCCCAAGGAAAGTTAATGTGGTTTGTTTCCAAATAATAATATAAATATTATCTATTTATTCTTTAAGTAGGCCACAGCAATATTTGTGAATTTATTTCCAGATATATTACTATAGGACCTTACTTCATGCTCCTCCCCATATTTTCTGAGCAAAACATGTTTTGAGGGCTCTGCTTTTGATGATAATGACTGCAACTTTGCATTGCAGTGCATTAAAATTGTACATGTTGAAATAAGAAAATTGCACATGCTGCTAACATGGAGAAGAAATGATGGAGAAAGAGCAGGAAGGAAATGACTGATAATACATTGTGGGATCCCTCAGATAACATTTTCTCTAGGATCCCATCAATCCTAGCAGTATCATTGCTACACTGCATTGCTTTTGATCCACAAAAATATACACAAAGCATATTAATCTCCACATCCTGCAGGGATAACAGTGGGACCAATATATATCATGTTTTCAGCATGAGTTTTACTGCAAATATTGAATCAAGAATCTCTTATTTCATACTGTTCCTTCATTTTAGTAATTTATTTTGTATTCTTAACACTGTTTCTCATACTTCCATTGTTTTATCATCTACTATCAGAAAGGGAACAGATCATTTTAAGTTCACAGACCTGTTCAGTTATGTATCTACACCATCTGCTTCAAAAATTTAAAACAGAATATATGTAGCTTTTATGCTCTAACAATAAATGGAATTAAATAGAACATAGCTTAGATTTTGATTTAATTTAAGCCTATGTTGTCCTAATATTGCAGGTTTCTTGACTATTATTTATTGGTAGGAGAGGTACAGGTCCCAATTTATGTTTGACATCTTAGAAGTTTATAAAATCCAGTACTGGCATGTAAATTACAACATCAGATCCTATTTATGATTTAATCAAGCTTAAATTGTCTTAATCAAGCTAAGACAGTAAATGTTCCTTATCATAAAATAAAAGAACAGAATATGAAAGTCATATTGGAGGAAAAATAGAACTCTCTCCTGAATTATTTTTATTATGCTTATGTACTATTCTCCAAATATCTGTAGTGCAAAAACATGCCTTGTGAGATTTCAAGAGATAATTAAAATGCGGCCAAGTATAACTCTTCACACAATTGAGGAGGTTTTTAAAGCGCTACTGACAATGCCAGGGAGATCTATACTTGTTTTCAACCAATAATGAGTACAAGTCCCCTTCAGATCTCTCTGTTCAATGCCAGAAGATCAGATATCTGAGAGGATGGTACAAAAGCCTTTCATGGGTATGAAGGTTACGGTTGATCTGTCCTGCCCCTCAGCGGTGGGTTGCTCCCGGTTCGGCCCGGTTCTTAGAGCCGGTAGCGGCGGCGGCGGGAGGCTCCACCCACCCACCCGGGACGCTTCTGCGCATGCACAGAAGCGGCGCACAAGCGCGAGCGCGAATCGGTAGTAAAGGGTTTTAGAACCCACTACTGCTGCCCCTCCTATCTTCACATTTTATCCTTCAGTACACGAATGCCAGAAATCAAAGGAACTGTCTGAAAATTTAAGCCAGAGACAGATAATCACTTACTTGAATCAGATGATATTCTGGCTAGAGCTGTGTAGGATTGCATTGCATTATTTCAGTATAAAGAATGTGAAATCGTCCTAACCTTGTCCTTCCCTAATGAACACATTAAAGCTTCTCCGCCATTGCTTCAAAGGGTAGCTAAGTTGCCCTCAGCAACCTCAGCACATTCCTCTTATGGTGGAACAGGATTGTCCCATGACACAAGTACAGTTGATGCTAATAGGTTCATCCCTAACACCCTTTTTATCCCATAATCTCTGAACACCTCCAAAATGCCTTATTCTAAATTTGCCGCCTTCAAATGGATGTGGAAATTATCATCATAGAAGGATAGCTAGAAGTTTGAGCTAGTCCTCTAAATTATTCAACACACACACTCACACACACTCCTCAACATTTATAATATACATTGTTTTCCCGGTGCTGATAAAGCCACTGTTCTGAATGTGATTTTTCATTCATGCTAAAAAAAAAAAAAAGCTACAGATCTTTGTAGTTAACAAAAGTGAAGGTGAACTGCTCACTTAAGTCTGTTCTATAAAAAGTGCCATGGTACCTTTCATAGGAGTTTGACAGTTTTAGGAACATTTACATTTAGATTCATATAAATAAGTTTGTATTCATGGTAAGGTCTACCAAATAGGATGAGATTTAATTAAAATATAATTTTAATTATGCTTTAAACACCATGATAATTAAATAAATATTTAACTTAATTTAAATATTGCCAAATTTATTTTATTCATAGTTTTAAGAAGATTGATCTGATTTGTAATTTTAAGAGTGCTCTTGATTTTCTAAATTGTTTTATTTAGTTTAATAAATATATATATATATTCTCATCCTATAGGTGGTATGTCTTTTACTCAATCTTGGGTCCTCTATCAGAGGCCTGTGAGTTTGAGGCTTCTGCATATTATCTCCTAGCTGTTCCTAACACGGTACTTTTCTGGACAGAGAGCTCTGATGTTGTTCCTGAGATCTCTTGGAGTCACTTTCCCAGCTTAGGAGTCACAGCCCTGAGTGCTCCTACCACCACTCATTTTGGTCTAAGCTTCGTCTCTACTTCCTACTTCAGCCCCTGATACTTCAGCTTCCCATACTCTTTCTTCCTGATGTTACTATCACTTGGCACTACTATATCTGTTACTACTGCTATCTTACTATCTTTTATAGCAAGACTCTTAAATTAGTTATTGCAAGGAAAACAGCTATTGTAGCTTAGTGGAACTGAGCTATATGTTATATAAAAATCTGTCTAGTCTAAGGAGAGGTCAGCCTAAAGTTGTTTATATTAGAAAAAATGATTTGTTTGAAAATATTTTTTTCTTTAATATATACAAAAAGAATGTTACTAATTATGAATCTATGACTAAACATATTCAAGACATACTGGATATAGACTGTCTTGTATACTCTGATTTGACTGATCTAGTTATCACTATATTAATATCAGAGCAGCATAATGCCTCTAGGCAAAATGCTCAAATTGAAATATAGAGCATTCTTAATAAGTATACAAAATAAAATATATGAACCAAGTTAATAATATATAAAGTTTGCAATTTATTATACGTAGTGTCTTTATCAAATTCATTAGTTACTCATTCTTCAAAACTTGGCACAGAAATTTAAGTGGAATTCTGTTAAACTTCAGTTTTATTAAAGCACAGCACACAGTATAAATAAAAGATGCCCAATTAAAGCTTGCTACGTGCAGTGTTATAATATATGAACATTTTGATTCCTAACTTCAACAGATAGTTATTACCATAGCAACCTACTGGATCATAACTTGCCAAAGTTGCCTGAATGCAAGATAATCATATTAAGGCTGAAATTATACATTGTGAATAATATGTCTTGTCTGAAATTGCTTTGCAGCCTTCAAGGGAGAGATCTCCACATTCACTTAATTCAGAGCACCAATAACCTCCTGCCCCACCTCTTGGCTTGCACAAGCAAAAATTCATATTGACATATAAGCACCTTATAGCAGTTTTTAAATAATGAACCACTTATCAACTAAAGGAAATAATGTACATATAAGGACAGGGGTGAAACAACTATATTGCATGGATGGAGAATTATTTATTTATTCAGTTTATATGGCTTCTCATCTATCTAAATATGATTGGTGGTGAACTCTAACCTGAACCTGGTCCCATACTATGTAGGGTTTTAAAGGTGATAAATAGCAACTTGAATTGCATTCAGAAGCCTACTGGAGCCAGAGCAGCTTATGCAGGAATGGTGTTATATGGGCATATCATAGTGCATCTAAAGTTTCATGTGTTGCTGCATTCTGCATCAAGGTTCTAGAATGCTGTCCAAGGGCAGTCCCGTGTAGAGTGTGTAGCAATAGTCCAATAGTGAGGTGACTTGGCCCTGAGTCATCCTGAGTATTGCTTCTCCATCCAGAGAATGCGAGCAACTGGCATACAAAATACATTTCTATAAAAACTCTCATGGCCATGATTCCCACTGGCTTTTTACTTGATTTTTACTCAGGAGCCTTGAGTCCAAGACAACCCTCACATTGTGCACCAACTCTGAGTAGGGGATGTATTCAGGGTTAACAATGGAAAGGAGTCTTAAAACCCACAGCAACTAGGACTTGTCAGGGTTGAGCTGAATACAGTTTTTCCCCATCCAGTTCTGCACAGCTCCAGTGATTGGGAAAGCACCTCAGTAAGATCACTTGGCCAGTTGTGGGCCAAGATGTACCACTGGGTATCATCAGCATTCTTAACCCTGTGTCAATGGATGATCTTATCCAAAGATTTCATGTAGATGGTAAAGAGGAGTGGAGAGAGTTGAGCCCTGTCACACTCCACCTAGCAAAAGGTTGGACCTCATAATAGCCACCTCAGCATTGTCTGAGATGAGGAAGCTGCTCTGGATGCACCAATTGAAACCATTCCTCAAAGGGAGCCTAGCATCTGAAGCTGACACAGTTGGAAACATTCAAATCAGCAGGTGTCAGCCTTCAAAATAGATCAGTCTAGGAATCCAATGTAATGTAGTTCAGTACTTATTTCATGGTAAATCTAAAATCACAGAATCTTGCAATGATTCTGAATGCACTCCCCCCCCTTCATCCTCTTATCTTTGTGAGAACTAGGGAGGGTTTTGTCAGAGACATTTACTCAAATTATACAGAAGTCATAGAATAATAGAGTTGGAAGGGACCTAGGAGGTCTTCTATTCCAACCCCCCTACTTGAGATCCTGTAGCATGTCAGACAAATGACTGTCCAATCTCTTTTTGAAAGCCTCCAGGGATGGAGCACTCACAGCTTCTGAAGGCAAGCTATTCCATTGGTTGATTGCTCTCACTGTTAGGAAATTTCTGAGTTCTAGGCTGCTTCTCTCCTTGGTTAGTTTCCATCCATTGTTTCTTGTCTGGCCTGCCCTTGACTCAATCCTCTTGAGTGCCTCCCCTGTATGAAATTTTCAAATGCCATGTGAAGATATTATTATTTTTTGTAAATAAGTACGCAAATCTATGTCGTAATTTAGCATTCTTTTATTCAATTGTCAAAGCATTTAAATTTTTCAGCAAAGAGCATAAGGCTGAAAGGTTGCAGTGAACTTTCAAGTGTTTAAATGGGAGGAGCAGTGGGAGGAGAAGAGGTTTATACTTTAAACAAACAAGAAATAAATACTTTAAATAAATTTTAAAACAAATTTTGTACTTGTGTCAATTTATGAGTCCATTAGTGTTCAAGCTTGTGGAATGTTTTTGAGATTACATAGCCATAATCTTTGAACAGAATAAAAGGACATCATTTTCTTTTTTAGGTTCATGCCGTTGTGGAGAATATTTACTCAATTTTATGAAACATAAATTTTAGTTAAGTATTAGTTAGCTTTCATGATTTTATTCTGATTTTAGCATTGCTCTCTGTAAACATAATTAAGAGTGTAGGAGATGATCAGGCTGAGCCCAAGGGTGCAATCAAATGTGTCATTGGTTTGGAGTTGCTCTGTTCCCACAACAGATCTAAGTCCAGCCCATCTTGAATTCCATTGACTCTTATCTAGCATCAATTTGCCTTGACCATTAGTAGATGAGATTCTTGTGTATAGCTGGCATGAAATAAATTTGTAGTACTTTTGAACTAGATCCTGGGTCCTGATTTCTTGTTTCTGACAAAATCTTCTCAGAAGTATCTTTTTTGAATAACATACATTTCATTGTGCACTGTATCTAGAATCTATAGTATAATTAGATAATTCATTAGGGTGTTGAAAATGGCCTTTTGCCATGAAGAGATTATAATCTCTTCCCTGAATCAGCGTCCTTACATGTTTATATTCTGACATTTGATGCAAGGATTAAGTCACTTTTTTTCGTTATTACATCATGCCTTTAATCACTTGCCTCTTCTTGTGAACACCTGTCAGGAACTATTTTAACTGTGTGTTGCTGCTTTACATTGCTGGATTTTATTTCTTAGCAATTTAGAATAAATTAGCAGGTTTGGATGTTAAAATTAGATGTAAATATACAACATGTGAATGATGTTTTGCTTCTTATGTTTGCACTGGTAAGTAGCATCCAAAGCAATGCATTATGGAATATGTCACAAATTGAGTTTATACCCCAATTAAGGAACTACCAACTCAAACAAACAAGCTGTAAGCAACAGCCTAATCTAGGAACTATCAAGGAGAAAACTACACCCCCACCAATACTGACAGGGCAAGGTATTGTGTGTACATAGAGAACAAACCCAACTTCCTTTTAACAATGAAGATGTTACCTAGTCAGCTAACAAAATGTCTGCAAGCAAATAACCAAGCTCAAAATGCAGCAAGGACTCCACAGTTCAACCTTATACTACATATATTCACTTCTAGGTACTACCTGTATACGAAGTAAGCAATCTACTTTCAATTTCAGCAATTCCTTACCAGGAGTTATTAAAGGTTATTTGTTACTAGACAAAGTAAGAAAATCTCTGTTTCCTCCTCCTCTTCCCCCTCCTCCTCCTCTGTAGGTTGTTTATGCAGTAACTGTATGACTTTTTAAACAAATGTATAAAGACTATTTGTGCCTGACAGAAGAATGCCTTATACAAAAGGAAAGGTTGAAAGGAGAAGTACGAAAATTACAAGGGGAATAATTTGTTAAGCATGCCTGGGAAGGCATTTGGCAGAATTCTCATGAAAAGGTATAAGAATGACACTGAGCAAAATTTGGAAAGGGCACAATGACTTTAAGTTGGCATTGGTAGACAATATGCATACAAAATATTTGTTTTTCAATGAGTCATTGAGAAATGTGGGTGTGAGATAGTTTATTCAATTTTTGTATACGTAGAGAAAAGCATGTAACGCAGTATATAAGCATGGATTTTGAACATTCCATACAATTATGAAATCCTGATGGATAGTCGCTTAATTCAATAAAAAGAATTTATTGGAAAACAGAATACTTAAAAGGTGGCTCAATTTTGAGCTGGGATAAGAAAGGAAAGTACAATCTATTCTTATTAGCCGCCCAGAGTCCCTTGGGAGTTGGGCGGCATACAAATTTAATAAATAATAATTATTATTATTATTCTTTAACGTATGGATGAATAAAATCATACATTACATTGGAAATCCATTTTAGCATGAAAAATGAAATAATGATAATTAGACCTGACTATAGGGAAACTGCAAAGTTATGTCCTGAAACCTGTGGTTATTCTCTTCAATCAATCAATTTTCCTCGTGGCCAGAAGACCCAAAAGCAGTTACAAGTGAATAAAACATCTGAACAAATAAAATATTTAATAAATATTAAATAATGGATTTTAAATCCCAACTTATTCAGCAAATTCTCGAGCTAATAGATACTGATGAGTGCTTATCTTCAGGGATATGTGCATTTATCAGTACTCGTAAAACTGTAGCTATCCTTTTCTTACACTAGCGCCTTTTCTTCTCATAAACACTTTCCTTTTCCTGCCATTGTTAGCATTTGTGTCAGAGATTCAGAGGAAAGATTATCCCAACTAAAAGTAACAAGCAGTTATTGGAGTGGGTCCAGAGCAATCTTCAGGCAACGCTAGCATCCAACAACATGTCAGGTGTGAACAAGCAGGTCCACATGTGAAGAGTTAAATTAATTGTGTTATTGCTCAAGTCAATGCACAGCAATCTTCTTGGACTGACAGTTTGCAGCTAGGTGAGACTAGATAAGGTTCAAAGGCATTCAAGGGGGTGGGAGTCAAACTTCACTCTCTTGTGCCCATGTAGGGATTGCAGGTTAATTTCCCATTTGGCTCAGCCAGTCTCTCCAACACAACAAGGTCAAAAAAGGCCCTTGAGACTGTGAAAGAAGCTGAATAGGAAAGCCAGTATGAATCATGTGGCATGAGTGGGACAACTCCATCTATTACCAATAAAGCAAGCCAATCCAAACAAGAAAAAACGTAGCTGTTCTAAGAAATTGTGTGGATCAAAAAAGATCCATCTTAGCCAAGTTAGAAGGCAGAATAAATACTTTGTTCAGATGTCCTAACTTTATCATAAACAAACAAACCTTTATGAACACCCACAAATCAGTCTGCTAATTTACACATTTCTAAAATAACTCCTGTCCCTGCCAATAGATACATGAAAATGTTTACTCATGAACCCCAGAATAGTCTCTATTTTTTCTAGTACTTTTATGTTTTAGAATTGTAAATGAAATTTCCTCTATCAAGAGTCACCTGTATAAGCAAATGTTTTGGAGATATTAGAGGTGTGGGGGTTAGAGATTAAATACATCCATACTTTTGTACATACAAAGTGCTTTGTTGTGGCAAAATGCTTGGCAGCAAATGCTAGATAGATTTTATGAGGAAGAGTCCAAGTAGTATGGGTGTATTGAAGTGGTTTGTTAATGTATAAAGAATGAATGAGAATTAAATTGCAAAACAAATATAGGCAGGAAGGGTGAATTGATAGAGAAGAAAAAAGGCCGAGAAAGTTGTGATTGGATGGAGATAATGAGAAGAGAGATGAAAAGTTTAAAGAACAACGACAGCATATAAAATGGTTTATGGATGTGATAGACACAAGGATGAAACATGATTCTCTGATTCTTATACCAGGAAAAGCTACAGTAAAGAAAGGACAGATGGCAACTTCCAGGTGACAAAAGGAATGAACAAAGAAAAAATTTGTTGATTCAAAAAGGTGGCAGGAAATGATCCAAGATTTGAAAACTTGGGATCAGTGGCTTGGTGGATAGATAGATGATAGATGAATGATAGATAGATGGATGATGATAGAAATCTATACAAATGATAGCACTTTTTAAAGAAATTAAGGGAAAATATTATCTAACTGAAGCATGAATGAATGCAGGTCTATATTAAAAAGGCAACAAAACAAAAAGAACACAATTGATAGGACAGGAGTCAAATACAGGAGTTAAAAACTAGCAAGCACAATTTAAGCAAATGAATTCTTGTAAGGCATGATTCCATATTAATTCTGATTTAAAACAAATTGCTGTGGTGAAAACTTTAGTCTAATTCATGGCCAGATGTAGGAGATGACCAGGTTGAGCCCAAGGGAGGGGTCAAACATGTCATCAGTCATGAGTCCCTGCACACTGAGTGCACACCCACAAGAGACCTATGTCCAACTCATCTTGAATGCCTTTCTTATCTCTCACTAATTTCCATTGACCATTAATAGCTCAGATTTTTGTAGAGAGCTTCAGCTTGCAACAAATCTTTATACTCATTTGAACTGCCTGATTCTCCTGATTTTCCCGGCTTTTTGGATTCCATCTCTATTTTGCACAAAACCAGGACACAACTTAAGGAAAAGCATGATCTGCATAAGCAAATAAAATTTATTGTAGTGCTTTATACATTTAGGATAATTCCCAAAAGCCTTTGAAATTTTTAGTTATTATATACTGACTAAAAGCACTGAATTCTTTCACCCTCCTTTTCGAGAGCTTTGCGACTAACAGAAAGAGACAATAGGAAATATAGCAATTTTCTCTGGTGACATTCAGAACCTACACTATTTCAACATAAGATGCTCGGTGCATTAAATATAATATGGTTATCTTTTTGCTTTTTAAGCAGACTCTGACAAAGGTTTGTACTTTTCTGTATGACTACTTGCTGTGTAGTTGAGGAGTGGCTGGACAAAAATTTCAGGGACCTGTGGAAGTGAGGAAAAATGCATTATGATTAGAAATACAACTCAAATAATGGACAATAAACCCCATTCTGTAAGCTTTAAAGGAGATTGCATGGAACTAATCCTGATGGTGATAATACTCTTTTCCCCCTGTGTCTTCTGTTCTCCAGAATTTGCACACACCCTTTCATGTTATAACTTGAGAGCAGAGGCAAATGTTACTGAGAAAATTGTGAATTAAATACTTACTCATAATAATGCCTTTTATTATCAGATGCCTGACTCATAATTTTCAGGATATCTGCTGCGCAAAAGGTATAACTAATTAATACTTGTGGTTCAACAAGTGTTTTTCATCTCTTGCCCATCTCCTTATATTTCTCCAAATCGAATTTCACAGACATGATTCTCCAATTATCTATCATTATGAATGTTGACATCTACAGACTAATTTTCTATGAACCCATTTTAGGGTTCGTGTTATTTAGTTCGTGTTATTTATTTTTCTTTCCTTGTTGTAATACATAAACTATGTGAAGTATAGTCAGAAATTAAATCATATAGAAGTAACGTGAGACTGGAACATTGTATAAAGAAAACTCTAAGTGATGAAATCTGTTCTTCCTACATCTCCATGTTGAAAATACAGTGGATCCCCAATTAAATATGCTTACATGTTGTCTGTAAATAGAGTGAAAGAAAAATAATTACCCTGTTTCCCCCAAAATAAGACATCCCCTGATAATAAGCCCAATCGGGCTTTTAAGTGCATGGCAATAAGGCCAAGCGCTTATTTCAAGGTTCAAAAAAATATAAGACAGGGTCTTATTTTCGGGGAAACACAGTAGTTGGTGCTTTTTTAAAAAAAAATACATTAAAATGAAAATTTGAAAAAATTTGAAAATTAATAAAGAAATTAAAAAAAAAAGAAAAAGAAAATTTAAAGCAATAATTTCCATTCAGACATAATGATTTTAACATTATTGAGTTAAACTTTGCATCAGAGAAATTGAATTTTTTATTTCTTTCTAAAGATTGGGCAGAACTAGCTTTGCAGACCTCCATTTTAAATGGTTGCAAGAGTGGCTGCTTCACAGATTTTCCCCACCACAATCTGCACTAATTACTTTTGACTACCCCCCCCTCTCTCTCTCTCTCTCTCTCTCACACACACACACACACACACACACACGAAGGCCAATGCTCCTCATTTTGTCCTTTATGGAGAATTGCTTTGCTAAGGAAAACCCTCTTGAGTCCCCAAGTGCTTTTTCTGATTGGAAAATTACATAGTGGATTCTGCCAATCGCCACTTTCCTCACAGAACCAAAACACAAGGTAGGATAATTGCTTCACAAAAGAAAAAGTGGGGACCCAAAGCTTCCTCTTTTGATCCCCATGGAATGCCTTTTCTCCTGGCAAGAAAAAAGAGCTGAGGGTTAGGACAGATGGGAAAATGAAAATTGTTCTACAAATCTTGTGTGGAATTTCTCCATTATTACACACCACATCAACATTTTAATGATTATTTATTTCAAGCCCTCTGTTTTTCCCTTGATAGTTAATTTTCCTTGACAGTTAATATTAATACTAATTAATGCTTCATCAATATTAGCAATATTCCAGATTCCTTGAAATTAAAAAGAACACGAAGCACTTTCCAATAGTCTATCCTACTGATAATTGACTATTCTAACTCATTCCTATTTTGGAGTTGATCTCTAAATGATTGCTATTGGATTAATGATATTTAGGAAATCTTAACTTTTTGCACCTAACACACAAAATGCAATGGCAAGAGGATATTTTCTTTGACTTAATAATATAATCCAATTGTTTGATAACGATAGATCACATAAGATCATAATCTTGCAGCATTCCAGACATAATTTAATATCCCAAACCAATGCTTGAAATGCTTATAATATAGGGTATTGAAACTCTTAAACCCCAATTACTTTTCCAGTGAGAAAACAATAAATCTATTCCTATTTAGAACATTCTGAAGGTCAGAGACCAAGATTGCAACATTTTGTAACATTAATTAACGCTAGATCTTAAGTTATCCCATTAAAAAAAATAGCACGTTTGTCCTGCTCAAGTCTTTGATAGATGAAGCTAAAACTTACTATTTCTACAAAGCAGAGGTTAGACAAGAAATCTGTATATACAATATCTCCTAGCCTGTACAATTTGGTATGTAAATTGCTGTGTGGATGCTTTTACTGTATAGCCTCATATTTTGTACATGCTGATTAAAAGAAAAATGCATGCAGTCTTGAACTATTCGAACTAATTATACCCTTTCTAGCAACATCTGCTGTTTCTTTCTTCAAGGGATCTTAGATAAAATCCCAGTTTCTAGGTTTGTAGGTGTGCCTACTAAAGAACATTTGAACCACAGTAATTTTTTTTCCTATAGCCAATCATCTGGCAGAATTTACACTTTTCAAAATACAATGTTTTAGCACTTTTTCATACATTTGATATACAAAATGGACTGCATGTATTGATAAAGCATTATTTTTTTAAAATAAAATAAAATAAAACACAATGATCAAATTTTCACCAAATTCTATTCATTGTTTTGAGCATGTATTGCAGCTCTTTCCAAGATGAAGAAAAGCTCCTGGATGAAACAGAATAAATTCTGTTTAAAAAGAAATGACCTTTATTTATTATTATCCAGGAGTCGCTATGAAGTTGGGCAGCCTTGAAATTAAAATAATAAGTTTATGGAAAGGCAAGTCAAACAATTACAAATAGTAATTACAGGTAGTCCTTGACTTATGACCACAATTGAGCCCAAAAATTATGTTGCCAAGTGAAACATTTGTTAAGTTAATTTGCCCCATTTTACGACTTTTCTTCCTACAGTTGTTAAATGAATCACTGCAATGATTAAGTTAGTAATACTGTTGTTAAGCGAATTAGGCTTCTCTATTGACTTTGTTTGTCAGAAGGTTGTAAAAAGTGATTACATAATCCCGGGACACTGCAACCATCATAAATATGAGTCAGTTGCCAAGCATCTGAATTTTGATCACATAACCTCAGCAATGCTGCAATGGTTGTAAGTGTGAAAAATGGTCATATGTCACTTTTTTTCAGTGCCGTTGTAACTTTGAACAGTCACTAAATGAACTGTTGTAAGTCAAGGACTACCTATATTAACTTAAGTCTAAGTTACAAATTCCACAGAGAATTTGTAATTCTCTTATAATGTAAGTTTCCTGAAACCAAAGCAGTCAGAGCACAGAAGGGGACTGATCCAACAAGCATTTCCATCCTTTCTCCCCATTCTCTCTATCCCAATGGATACAAAGCATAACCAAAATCAAAATTAAAATCACTACCAACCTGAAACAACCCCCTCACCAACTCCTGAGACATTTTAAAGATTTTTTAAAAATGTTCCAATAAGCACATATTTCATGAAATGCATCACCTCCTATTCTTAAATCTCAAGAACGTCCAAAGAAACCCTCCTGCCCTTGCAATCATTTATTGTTTTGTTTTGACTACAGGAAAAAAGGGTGGGAAGTCAGTTAAAATATAAGCCTTTTTGAGTGCTTTAATTAATAACTAATTATAGAAGTGTTGAAATAATTGGAAGTTCACAGCATTTAATTATGGCTGGATTATGTCCCATAAACTGTATGAAAAATACTTTTTTTATTTCACATAACATTCTCTTATTAATGTCATTTCCTTGCTGTCACATGTGAGTTTGAAGAGTGCTTCTAACAGGTGCGAATCCCATTTCTTTGTTTAACATTACAGTTAATCATAATAGTAACAGCTATTTAGGGAAGGTAGAACAGATCTGGCATGTGTTTATGTCTGCTGACACTGCTCTAGCTATAAATTATCCATTCTGAACTAACTGAACATTTCTTCGTTCAGATGACTTTGTGTGCACATCAGTGTATTCTGTACCATGAAAATACAAATGACACATACTAGGAAGATTTCCACCACAATAAGCATGCTTTGTTTCTCACTAACTGTTACTCGTGATTTTATACATTATTACTTAGAATTAATGTTCTTTCCTATGGATTCTTAAGAAACTCATAGAAAAATGAATAATACATTTAAAAATCAGATGGTTAAACATCCATGAGCATTCTGATTATGATCATGCCTTTGTTTGTCCTCCTAATTATGGGGCAAGTTGAAACTCTGATATGTTAAAGCACCTGCTTTATACAAATTCATTTCCTGATGTTGCCACATAGGACTCAGAAAATACTACTATATATAATGTTCTGACATAGCATAAGGCAGCTCCATCCCCAATCTGGCCTGACTAATAAACTGTCTAAAATTTAATCTCTCCTTAAAATTTATTCCCTCCATTTCTAATGTCCAAGCCAAAACAGTACTGTCTTTATGCCATCTGCTTTATATAGACAATTAAATAGAACAATACAACTAAGGAGTAAGTCTTTAACAGTTCCAGTGTAAGTGGAATGGTGTAAACATGTTCAGTGATCATTTGTGGTCAGTTGCTTCAGATGGTGAGAAGAGAGAACCCAGTGAGGGAAAAATGGAGTATCGTGAAAGAAATATGGTTGACTGACAATCTGCACACTGAGGTATCCCACCCTGTAAAATTTTATTCTATTGATCCAGATGGCTAGGAATAATAATAATATTATTATTGGGATTGTAGCCAAGAATGATCAAAACCTATGAGGGAGGGGAAGATTCTTATTGCTTTAAAGAGGCTACCAGATTGTCTGCTTCTTAATAGGTCAGCCCTAATTCAAATGGTTATTGTCAGCTATCATTTTCTCTTTAATTTTCACTTCTTGGAGAAGGTTGTTGAGAGAGTAGAATCAAAATAAAATAAAAAAATAACATCTGAAAGATATTGATCAACCAGTCATGGCAGTCTGTATTCAAGTCTGGATACGAGATGGAAACTGCATTGGATATCCTCACCGATGGCATTTTGTGCAACCTGGATGGTGGAAGAAGGGCAGTTCAGGTTCTGGTGTCCTCTACAATGATCCTCAATATGAAGAATGGGAGCTGAGCTGTTGTACGGTAGCATTTCTATTCATTCATGAATTTAGTCAGTGGTGACAGGCAGGAATGAATTGGGGCACCCATACACTCTCCTATGGGGAGCTTTATTTGTTGGCTGCCTGGGGAATTCTAAGAGCTTAAGATCCAGACATCTTAAAGTTGCCGAGTTTGAGAAACACTGCTTTACTGTACAATGTGCAGTGTATTTTTTTCTGCTTGTAAGGAGAACCCAGCAGCCATATAATCATCCTTTTCCTCACATGCTTATCTAATTTAGGCAGCCACAGAAAACTAGCACTGTTATTTTGGAAATGGCTACTCCAAATCAGAAATTCTTCCAGCAGTCAAATGTATCTTGATTGTATCTACAATATGGCCTACAAGCAAAGGAACATAATCCTGATTTACACCAATAACTTAGCCATCTGATTTTTTTTTCCAAGACGGGAGGAAGGTAGTTACACCACATTATATTTGAATAAAATAATTTGCATTTCCCTGCAAGCTCTTTAAAAGATTTTTTGGTCAAAGTAATAGCTATATCAAAGGCAAGCAAATAATTATGCTGTCATTAGTAATATCATTGGTAGATTTTGATTTATGTTTTTATTACAATAATTTAAAATCTCTGTTCATTCTTTTCTTTTACCTAGAAAGATAAAAAAAAAAGTTTTCACATTTCACTCTTCTAAGTGTTTCCTCCCCCCCCCCGCCCCCTTGTGCAATCAGGGTTAACTGATCAGTATATCAAAGGAGGCAAACAAGATCTGATCCCTCCATAGATTTCTTCAATTGGCTGGATGACAGAATTGAGAATGAGATCTATTTTGGATTATTTTTTCAGAAAAATATCGTTTTGCCACTCTCAGCAACTCCCTGAGATCCAAGGGAACAAGATTTAGGCTGCTCAGTGGCTAAGACACTGAGCTTGTCGATCAGAAAGGTCGGCAGTTCGGCGGTTCGAATCCCTAGTATAGGTCTCCTGCGTGAGCAGGAGGTTGGACTAGATGACCTCCAAAGTCCCTTCCAACTCTGTTACTGTTAGTGTTACAACCTGGAGCTTTGAGTCATTGTGAAATAGTGACCTCAGAGAACAGATTTACCTGCTCCAGTGGTAGAAGAAGGAACAGATAGTTTCATAACATGAACATTTTCAATGCCTTAAAACTCTGCAATGCCTGGTTTTGATTATCACAAAAGAGAGAGAGAGAGAGAGAGAGAGAGAGAGAGAGAGAGAGAGAGAGAGAGAGAGAGGCCAGTTGTCAATAATTTTATTTATAGCGTACATACAAATACTGACTTTCAGATTTGCTTTTTAAGTGTCTAATCATCTGAATGGTTTTTTTTTCAGAATGCCGTCTACATTCTGACCTAAGCTTAGTACACAAGATCATCTACCTTAATGTCCTACCTAACTACTTTAATTTCAACTCCAATAACACTAGGGCTATCAATAGATTCAAACTAAATATAATCCGCTCTAATCTTGATTGCAGAAAATACGACTTCTGCAATAGAGTAGTAAATGTCTGGAATACTTTACCTGATCCTGTTGTTAGTTTCTCTAACCCCCATACCTTTTACCTTAAACTGTCTACCATGGACCTTACACGTTTCTTAAGAGGTCCCTAAGGGGGCGTGCATAAGCGCACCAGCATGCCTACCGTCCCTGTCCTACTGTACCCATTTGTATGTACTCATTTTATGTGTTTATGGCTATGTTTTGCTTCTTTATATCCATTTATTTGTGCCATTTTTTCATGTGTCCTGTTTCCTTGCACTTGTTGACAAATAAATAAATAAAAAATAAATAAAAATAAATAAAATAAATACTCCTAAAGTAGACTCCCCCCTCCCCAGAGGACAAGAGCAGCTTGTTTCTGTTGTACCTTGGGGATTATGTTCTATTAACTGAAAAACAGACAATAATACTTTGAGCATCTCAAAACAAACATTAACAGTTGATTTATTATTCATGTCTCACTTTAACAATGGCCAAAGCACCTTATAGTAAAAATGACATCTTATTATCTATCAAGTTTGTATTCTGACTCCTGGCAGCTTACTACATTTATTGTAATAAAGCAAAACACTAGAACATTAATTTGCAATATGATGTTAATAGGCCTTAAATCTCACTGAGTTCAGTAGAACTTACCTTGGCTCCAAGTATTACTTCATTAAAACAATAACATCTCAAAATAGAAATAGATCTAGAAAAATTTCTATTGAGGAGTTCCAAGTGACGTTGCTGCCATTGAAAATTAATTGAGGAAACAATGGATCCGATTTCACTAGGAGATGTTTATGTATATCAACTTGAAGATATGTTTCTGCAATTTCATATGTAAGAAGAAACACATTTTATCACTTCCAGATTAACTTGGAAATAATATGGATAGACCTGGAATTAATGTGAAATTAAGTGAGTATTCTCCCTGACAGCATACAGGAAGGCTTTTCCCAAGCAGAATTGTTCTGCTGAATTTTCACTTTTTTCAGGTACCATGTTTTGGATAAAACAAAAAATATTATTATTTTTTGTCTGTATGGCAAACAGTGCTTTGGGGTTGATTGAGGATAATCAGAACTGCAGAAAAAACAATTGCTGCCAACCTGCCTTCCATTGAGGACCTGTATACTGAAAAAAAAAAAAAGAGGGCCGTGAAAATATTCACTGACCCCTCGCATCCTGGACATAAATTGTTTCAACTCCTACCCTCAAAAC
>QLTV01003262.1:14221-30245 GCA_003457575.1 Thermophis baileyi
GTTGGAAACTGCTGCGCGGAGTTTTCTTTTCTCTGCGCGGCCGCGCAGCTTAGAGGGAACATTGCCCACAGGGATCCTCCAGGTCCTGTCAGCAAAACACTGCCAGCTGGCGGGCACACGGGGGAGGGCCTTCTCTGTGGCTGCCTCGGCCCTCTGGAACCAGTTACCTCCTGAGATCCGGACCACCCCCACCCTGCTGGCCTTCCGGAAAGCGGTGAAGACCTGGCTCTTCCGGCAGGCTTGGGGCCGTTGATCTCGCCTCTGTAATTGGCGAGGTCCGGCCATGAAATGGTGTGTATGAGTTTTTTAACTGTTTTTAACTGTTTTTATTATGTTTTCTTTTAATGGTTTTTTATATTGTTGTGAGCCGCCCAGAGTCACTTGGGCGGCATACAAATTTAATAAATAATAATAATAATAATAAAACAATGAATGTGGGTTTAATAGGCTTGGCTAGGACTGAAGCAATGGGCGAAGAGCAGCTTAGAACAGCAGCAGCAAATTCTAGTGCAGGAGTGGGGAACGATGGTCCCCTTTATCAGTTGTGGACTTCAACTCCAAGAATTCCTGAGCGATCCATGCTGGCTGGCTCAGGAATTCTGGGAGTTGAAGTCCACAAGTCATAAAGGGGGCCATCGTTCCCAACCTCTGATCTAGTGGATTCACAGGTGACGAAGGAGATGGCAGCAGATAAATAATCTTGGTCCTTCATTTTAATTTTTAACTTTTTCTTCTATGTTACAGGTAGTCCCCGACTTACAGCGGTTCATTTAGTGACCACTGGAAGTTACAACGGCAGTGAAAAAAGTGACTTAGGACCATTTTTCTCCACTTACAACTGTTGCAGCATCCCTGTGGTCACGTGATCCAAATTCAATGCCTGTCAACTGACTCATATTTATGATGGTTGCAGTGTCCTGAGCATGCCTGGCTGAGGGATTCTGGGAGTTGAAGTCCACAAGTCTTTAAATCGCCAAGTTTTGGAGACCCCTGTTGTAATGGTATGGTTATGTCAGGTGTGAAAGATGAGGTCCATATGTGAAATTGATTTATTGCTACTCATGCTTACACACAGGAATCTACTCTATTAATTATTAGAATCTGCTAGGAGTTAGATGGTTTTCCCAGTCGCAATGTATGGCTGTGAAAGTTGGACCATAAGGAAGGCTGAGCGCCAAAGAATGGAGGCCTTTGAACGATGGTGCTGGAGAATACTCCTGCGAGTCCCTTGGACTGCAAGGTGATCCAACCGGTCAGTCCTAGAGGAGATCAACCCTGACTGCTCTTTAGAAGGCCAGATCCTGAAGATGAAACTCAAATACTTTGGCCACCAAATGAGAAGGAAAGACTCACTGGAGAAGAGCCTAATGCTGGGAAAGACTGAGGGCAAAAGAAGAAGGGGACGGCAGAGAATGAGGTGGCTGGATGGAGTCACTGAAGCAGTCGGCGTGAGCTTAAATGGACTCCAGAGGATGGTAGAGGACAGGAAGGTCTGAAGGAACGTTGTCCATGGGGTCGCGATGGGTCAGACACGACTTCGCAACTAACAACAACAGGAGTTAGATGAGGGTTAACAGACATTCAAGGGGGTGTGATGTCTCCTGTGGATGATGGCTCATCCATGTCTTCCTCAGAGGCCTTGAGGGAGAATGAGAGCATTCCTGGCACATCCGGTATTGCCGACGGTAGAACATGCCTCGGCTGGGGAGAGCTCGCAGGCCAATGAGGAAGAGGTGGAGGAGCTACCGACCTTGGTAGATGCTAGAGTGCACAGGGCAGAGGGGCGGAGATCTGCCAGATTGCTGGGGAAAAGGCCCCGTCCCTCTTAATGGGCTGCACCGGGAGGGGCTATTTAGCACGGCAGGCAGAGGGAGGCGTTGCTGGAAGCAACATGTGTGGGTCATGGCCAGATGGTTGTTTGTGTTTCCGGGACTCTGCAGCTCGTGGATTTAATTCAGTTGTGGAGAGCGTTTACGTTCGTGTTTGGAGCAGCCGGTTATCTGCCGGGTGGACTAATTGGCCATTGCCTGGCAGGTTAGTCTGGAGCTTGTTTGTGGCGGGCTTTGCTGAAAACGACCCCCTGAACTCCTGGCTTGGGCAATTCCCGTGACTTCTCCTTGCAAGCTGTGAAATCGGACCACTGGATTTGTTGACAAACCTCAGTGGAGGCCCTGGACCTCGGAGGGGATTTGGGCTGTTTACCTAAAGGCTGTGAACCTTTATTTCCAAGACTGTTTTTGGTTTGGCTGTAAGTTTGTTTTAATTACTGTGCTAAGCTTGCAGCTGGGGGTTAGCTGAAAACCGGAAATAGAACTGTTGGGGGAACAGACTGAATAAAGCTCTCTACACCAAACCTGACGTGTGGGTGAGTGTGGGCAGCACAGGGGGTTGGGCTTAGCCCGCTTGTGACTACATAGGGATTCTAGGCTGATCCCTCTTTTCACTCCGCCCCCAGCTTCTGCCAGTCCTTCTCTTACAGCTTGGTGTCTTCTCCTACCTTCCACATCAGGACAACCGCTCTCTCTTTGTCAGCAGTGGGGCTTCCTAGTTTTCTCCAGAACGCTGGCCCTCGGGAAGGAACTTCAGCACCAGCCACCATTCCAGGAAGAAGGAGAAGGAGAAGGAGAAGGAGAAGGAGAAGGAGAAGGAGGAGGAGGAGGAGAAGGAGAAGGAGGAGGAGGAGGAGGAGGAGGAGGAGAAGGAGAAGGAGAAGGAGAAGGAGAAGGAGAAGGAGAAAGAAGCAAATCAATTGCAAGGTTTGTGGAGCGAGAGGCATCTCTAGAACTTGTGCCTGTGAAAATCTCCACCATGAACGCAACTTGGCATTTTTTGTAGGGGGTGGAGAAAAACTTGGACCATATTCCCCCAGGACGTTTCAGACACAAAGACCAGGAAGAACACAGCTAAAGTTCCAGTGAAATTGATTTATTACTAGTCATGCCTAAGGAATCTACTTAACTAACAGCACTATTTTTGTGCTAGATAGAATCAATGGAATTCACCATTGGACTTACCGTATTTTTCGGACTATAAGACACACTTTTTTGTCTCCCAAAAGGGGGTGAAAATGTCTGTACAGTCTTATAGATTGAATATTGCCGAAGCCCCGCCCACCCACTGGCTGTTTTTTGGCCTCCGCACGTCCCGTTTTCAGGCCTTTTTTCAGCCCGTTTTCAGGCCTTTTTTCAGCCCATATTTGAGGCTTTTTTTGGCCCATTTTTGAGGCTTTTTTCAGCCCGTTTTTGAGGCTTTTTTGGGCCCATTTTTTCAGAACATGGGGTGCGTGGAGGCCAAAAACTTTTTTTGTTGTTGTTTTCCTCTTCTAAATTTAGGTGTGTCTTATAGTCAGGTGCATACGGTAATTCATTTGTGGCTACTTATGGATTCTAGGCCGATTCCTCTTTTGACTCCACCCATGGTTCTGCCACTTCTCCTACAGAAGGCTTTAAGATAGGACAATTGTATACACTTCTTCTCATACAATCAAGCATGGTGACTTGCAAAAAAAAAAAAAAAATAGCCAGCTTTCTCTAGGGTCCCTAGGGCAGAATATATCTTCTTTGTCTTCATAAGGTCTTACCGGTAGTCCTCGACTTATGACCATTCATTTAGTGACTCTTCAAAGTTACAAAGGCATGGAAAAAAGTGGCTTACAACCAGTGCTTGCATTTACAACCCCTTGTGGCATCCCTACAATCCCTGTGATCAAAATTCAGACACTTGGCAACGGCATATATTTATGATGGTTGCCATGTTCCAGGTCATATGATCACTGATAGTAAGCATAATTGACCAGTGGAACAGCTTGCCACAAGAAGTTGTGGATGCTCCAACACTGGAGGTTTTTAAGAAGAGATTGGACAACTATTTGTTTGAAATGGTATAGGGCAGGGGTGTCAAACTCAAGGCCCACGGGCCAGATCCAGCCCGTGGGGTGCTTAGATCTGGCCTGCGGGGCTGCCATGGAAATAGCAAAGGACTGGTCCACGGTGCCTCTGCCAGTGAAAATGGAGCTCAGGAGGGCCATGCACGGTCCTCCCGGGCTCCGTTTTTGCTGGCAGATGGCTGCAGGAGGATCCCCCCAGCCCCGCCCGGGCCACCACAGGTGCCCCCGACATGAGTGATGTTGAGCTGGCCACAGCGACCCTGGCCACGCCCCCAGGCCATGCCCCCCCCGCCCCCCAAGGTCCCACAACCCTGATGCGGCCCTCAATGAAATCAAGTTTGACACCCCTGGTATAGGGTCCCCTGCCTGAGCAGGGGGTTGGACTAGTAGACCTCTAAGGTTCCTTCCAATCTGTTATTCTGTTATTCTGAATTTCTCAGCCAGCTTCTGGAAAGCAAACTCAATGGAGTGAGCTGGATTGGTTTAACGACAGCATCGTTCATTTAACAACTGAAGGGATCTGCCTAACCACACTGGCCAAAAAGTCATAAAATGAAGGTTGACTGCCTTAAAAACTGCCTTGCTTAGCAATGGAAAACCTGGTCCAATTGTGGTCGTACGTCGAGGACTATTTGAAGTTCCTTGCTGAGACAACATCTCGTTGTACTGCCTAATGAAAGCAAATGCTCCAGCGGAGCTCTCCAAGGTGCTGATTTCATTATGAACATGACTGTGCATCCAGATTAGGTCATTCTTGATGGCTGTGTCCACCACGGTGTGCCACATTCTAGGAAAAGCTAAGAGCTTCTTGAAGCTGTCAATGAAATCGTTGGAATGGGCGAGAACAACTCATTCAGCATTTCAAGTGGGGAGGACTTCAAAGAACAATTAATCAGTGGAACGGGTTGCCACCAGACGTTGTGGGTGCTCCATCATTGGAGGTTTTTAAGAAGAGATTGGACAAACTTTTGTCTGAAATGGTATAGTGTCTCCTGCTTGAGCAGGGGGTTGGACTAGAAGACCTCCAAGGTCCCTTCCAACTCTGTTATTCTGTTATTCTTGCCCGCCCCACCCATGCCGGCAAAGGAGGCATGCTGCGGGCGCCATAGACCAGGGAATTCTGCCTGTCAGGTTCTTCACCATTGCACCTGCCCATCTTGGCCCCCAGAATGTATATAAATACTATATATATATAAATATACACAAAATATATTAAGAACGGTTGCTGGAATTGGGTATGTCTAGTTTTATGAAAAGGAGGACTAGGGGTGACATAATAGCAGTCTTCCAGTATTTGAGGGGCTGCCACAAAGAGGAGGGGGTCAATTTATTCTCCAAAGCACCTGAGGGTAGAACAAGAAGCAATGGGTGGAAACTAATCAAGGAGAGAAGCAACCTAGAACTAAAGAGAAATTTCCTGACAATCAGGACAATTAATCAGTGGAATGAGTTGCCTTCAGAAGTTGTGGCTGCTCCAGCACTGGAGGTTTTTAAGAAGAGATTGGATAACCATTTGTCTGAAATAGTATAGGCAGGGGGTTGGACTAGAAGACCTCCAAGGTCCCTTCCAACTTTGTTATTCTGATGCCTTAAGCTTTGCAGACATTTTGGTATTTAATTATCCCAGAGAGGAAAATCAGCCCAAATTTAGGAAAGAGCTGAATTCAGAGGACTTTAAGAGCTTAAACCTGTGTTGTAAATCCCTTAAAATACGGCTTTAAAAAACCCACCAAGTCTAAATTTTTGGTGTTGTCCATTCTGGGCATACTTTGAAGTTCTCGATGAGTTCCAGAACTAATGAATAAGGTTCTGGGGCATGAAATCCCAGCCCAACCAAATTTGCAGATGACACTAAGCTGGCAGGAATAGCCAACACCCTAGAAGATAGGCTCAAGATCCATCTGGATCTTGACAGACTTGAACACTGGGCCCTATCTAACAAAATGAAATTCAATGTAGAGAAAAGTAAAGTCTTACACTTAGGCAAGAAAAACCAAAAGTACACATATAGCCTGGGAGAAACCAGGCTTAATAGCAGTAACTGTGAGAGGGATCTTGGAGTTTCAGTGGACAACCAGCTAAATATGAGCCAGCAGTGTGCAGCGGCAGCCAAAAAAGCCAATGCAATCCTAAATTGCATTAACAGAGGGATACAATCTAGATCAAGTGAGGTACTAATACCACTCTATAAAGCCTTAGTAAGACCACACCTAGAATACTGCATCCAGTTTTGGTCACCACACTATAAAAAAGATGTTGAAACTCTAGAAAAAAAACGAGTGCAGAGAAGAGCAACAAAGATGATTAGGGGACTGGAGGCTAAAACATATGAAGGACGGTTGCAGGAACTGGGCATGGCTAGTCTAGTGTAGAGAAGGACCAGGGGAGACAGGATAGCAGTCTTCCAATACTTGAGGGGCTGCCACAGAGAGGAGGGGGTCAAGCTATTTTCCAAGGCACCCGAAGGCCAGACAAGGAACAATGGATGGAAACTGATCAAGGAGAGATTCAACCTGGAAATAAGGAGAAATTTTCTGACAGCGAGAACAATCAACCGATGGAACAGAAGTTGCCTTCGGAAGTTGTGGGAGCTTCATCACTGGAGGCTTTCAAGAAGAGACTGGACTACCATTTGTCAGAAATGGTATAGGGTCTCCTGCTTGTTGCGGGGGGTTGGACTAGATGACCTACAAGGTCCCTTCCAACTCTGTTAATCTGTATCTGTATCTTGTAAGTCAGCAATGTGTAACACAATCACATCAACTAAAAACAGATGAATTCCCATACCTGCCGGAAGGGTCCTTGCGAATGTCTCCAAACTCCAGTCGCTCCAAATGGGATCACCATCACTTTGGAAAGCAGAACTCTGCAGATATTTTGCCCGTACTTGCATAGAGTAGTTGGTGAAGGGAAACAGCCCACAGATGTTTTCAGAGAGTGGTGCATTCTCCAGTGCTGTAAAATTTACCTGTGAGTGTGTGCAGCCAGGTTAAGTGTTTGACCTCATATTCATGAGAGATTAAAGTTAGACCTGCCGGTGGAAACTGATCTAAAAATTCAGGTAGTCCTTGACTTGCAACCGTTCATTTAGTGACTGTTCAAAGTTACAACGGCACTGAAAAAAGGGGACCGATGACCGTTTTTCACACTTACGACCGGTGCGGCATCCCCATGGTCACGGGATCAAAATTCAGAGGCTTAGCCAACTGGCATGGACAGGTAGTCCTCGAGTTATGACCGCAATTGAGCCCAAAATTTACGTTGTTACGTGAAACACTTGTTAAGTGAGTTCGCCCCATTTTACGACTTTCCTTGCCACCGTGGTTAAGTGAATCATGGCGTTTAAGTTAGCAACATGGTTGTTAAGGGAATCTGGGTTTCCCATTGACTTTGCTTGCCAGAAGGTCGCAAACAGGGATCACGTGACCCCGGGACACGGCAACTGTCGTAAATATGAATCAGAATCTGAATTCTGATGACATGATCACGGGGATGCTGCAACCGTCGTAAGTGTGAAAAACGGTCATAGCTCACTTTTTCCGGTGCCGTTGTAACTTTGAACGGTCACTAAACGAACTGTTGTAAGTTGAGGACTACCTGTATTTACGACGGTTGCAGCATCCCGGGGTCAGGCGATCGGCATTTGCAACCTGACAGGCAAAGTCCATGGGGAAGTCAGATTCACTTAACAACCATGTTACTAGGAAGCCAGATTCACTTAACAACCGTGTTACCAACTTGACAACTGCAGTGATTCGCTTAACAACTGTGGCAAGAAAAGTTATAAAATGGGGCAAAACTCACTTAACAACTGTCTCAGTTATGGAAATCCGGGGCTCAATTGTGGTCGTAAGTCGAGGAGCACCTGCAACCCATTTGGTACTGAAAAAGCTTGGCACCTACCTGCAGGCAAGACAACTCTACCAGGTCACAATATCGGATCTCGTACTGGGCCTCCGTTGCCGATATCAGCTCGTCCCCAGGGTGCTTCCATTGCGGCTGGAGGCAGCGGCTTTGGGGTATAACCACGTTCCATACTGGTGGACTCAGTTTCACTAGGATGAGCAATGGGAAGAAGGCACACAGGTTATAGGGCAGCACTGAGGTCTTTTACACCTCAAAACATGGGGTTGTAGCAGTGGTGAAATCCAATTTTTTTTACTACCGGTTCTGTGGGCGTGGCTTGGTGGGCGTGGTGTGGCTTGGTGGGCGTGGCAGGGCAAGGATACTGCAAAATCTCCATTCCCTCCCCACTCTGGGGCCAGCCGGAGGTGGTATTTGCCGGTTCTCCGAACTACTCAAAATTTCCGCTACCGGTTCTCCAGAACCTGTCAGAACCTGCTGGATTTCACCCCTGGGTTGTAGTGATTGCACCCATCTTCCTAGGAAGCCCTGTGGATACAGGTACCATGTTTCCCCCAAATAAGACCCTGTCTTTTTTTTTTTTTTTTTGCCACCAAAAAAGGCACCAGGTCTTATTTTTTTGGGGGGGGGGGATGTCGTCCACTGACTCACTTCACTTGCATGCGTCGCCCCCGGCCTCTTTTTCACTATCAGAGGCCTTCAGGAACTTCTTAGGCCGGCAAGACCAGCAAGGCTTTCCTGAAGGCCTCTGCAGCCGATAACAGAACTCCGGATCGATCCAGAGCTCTGTTATCGGCTACAGAGGCCTTCAGGAAAGGTCCTTGCCGGCTGCAGCAAAAGAAATGGGCCGAGGTGTGTGAGGCCTGGCTGCAACTGTCCAAAGGTAAGTAGTAGGGCAGCTGCACCCCCCATCCCCACCCTAGCTTAATTTTTACCCGTGCACCATGGAGTGGGCGGGGTCTTATCTAGGGCTTATTTTGGGGGTAGGGCTTATATTGGGCGCACATGTAAAAATCAAGCTAGGACTTACTTTCTGAGTAGGTCGTATTTTCGGGGAAACACAGTAGTCCTCAACTTACAACGGTTCATTTAGTGACCATTGAAAGTTACAGCAGCACTGAAAAAAAGTGACCGTTTTTCACACTTACGACCATTGCAGCATCCCCGTGGTCTCGGAATCAAAATTCAGACGCTGGGCAACTGACTCATATTTATGATGGTTGCAGTGTCTCGGGGTCATCAACTTTTGCGACCTTCTGACCAGCAAAGTCAACGGGGAAGCCAGATTCACTTAACAACCGTGTTACTAACAACTGTAGTGATTCACTTAACAAGTTTGGCATGAAAGTTTGGCAAGTTTGGCAAGTTTGGCATGAAATGGGGCAAAACTCACTTAACACCTGTCTTTGCTCAGCAGCAGAAATTTTGGCTCAATTGTGGTTGTAAGATGAGGACTACCTATATTCCAAACTATAACTCAGGTTGTCCTGCTGCCACAGTTGTTACGCAGCTGAAACTGAGGGAATTGTCATTCATCTGATTTATATTTTGGCCTGGCACACTTGAGAGATTCTTGATTTGATAAGCAGGCAGAGTGAGCATTAAAATGCCAGGTTCAAAGCACTGAGAAGGAGGAGAAGGAGAAAAGGATGAGGAGAAGAAGGAGAAGGAGAAAAAGGAGGAGGAGCAGGAAGAGTAGAGGAAGGAGAAGGAGCAGGAAGAGGAGAGGAAGGAGAAGGAGAAGGAGAAGAAGTAATAGGAGGAGGAGGAGGAGGAGGAAGAGAAGGAGAAGGAAGAGGAGAAGAAGGAGAAGGAGAAAGAGAAGGAGAAGAAGTTATAGAAGGAGGAGGAGGAGGAGGAGGAAGAGGAGAAGAAGGAGAAGGAGAAAGAGAAGAAGAAGTTATAGAAGGAGGAGGAGGAGGAGGAGGAGGAAGAGGAGGAGAAGGAGAAAGAGAAAGAGAAGGAGAAGAAGTTATAGGAGGAAGAGGAAGAGGAGGAAGAGAAGGAGAAGGAGAAAGAGAAGAAGTTATAGGAGGAAGAGGAAGAGGAGGAAGAGAAGTAGGAGGAAGAGGAGAAGAAGGAGCAGGAGAAAGAGAAGGAGAAGAAGTTATAGAAGGAGGAGGAGGAGGAAGAGGAGGAGGAGAAGGAGGAAGAGGAGGAGGAGGAGGAAGAGGAGGAGGAGGAGGAGGAGAAGGAGAAGGAGAAGGAGAAGGAGAAGGAGGAGGAGGAGGCAGGAGGAGGAGGAAGAGGAGGAGGAGAAGTAGGAAGAGGAGGAGAAAGAGAAGAAATTATAGTAGGAGGAAGAGGAGGAAGAGAAGGAGGAAGAAGAAGAGAAGGAGGAGAAGGAGAAAGAGAAGGATAAGAAGTTACAGAAGGAGGAGGAAGAAGAAAAAGAGGAGGAGGAGGATCCATAGAAGGAAAAACCATAGAAGGAGAAGAATGGGAAGGAGGAGGGAGGGAGGAAGGGAGGAGATGGAGGAGGAGGAGGAGAAGGAGAAGGACAAGCTATAGAAGAAGGAGGAAGAATCATCATAAGGGCCAGGGCCACTCATGGGTCTACTAGGACTACCTGTACCAGGTGAGTCCAATCTCTCTCCCTTCCCCTTGGCTTACCGATGCTCATTCCATGCAGGCACTTCTCCGAGGAGTCAGCCCGCAGCTGCTGATTCTGTGCGATTAATTTGATCTTGTAGAAAGCAAAGAGATTCTCCACCGGAACGCCGCACCAACGTTCTCCTGGATCAGCCATGCAATTCTTGGGGAGGCCAAAGTCTCTTTGGCAGCGTCCAGCTTCCCTGCAGAAAAGAAACCAGCAATGATAGGATCTAAAAATCCTGTCGGTTACTTGGCACCAGGAACATCAGAAGGGGCACTATGCAGCTGTTGGAGGCAGCAAGTGGTGGAGAGAGCCTTGATGATGACGCTCAGTTTCATACATTTAAAACACAATTCGGGTGCTTGGCAACTGGCCTGCATTTACAGCATCCTGTATTCACCTGACCACATTTTATGACTCTTTTGCCAAAAAGTTGTCGGTTTTGGTAAAACCAGCTTGGTCTATGACAATTTGCCACAGTCAACTCACCATGGCCAACTCACCATGGCCAATTCATCACAACCAACTCGCCACGGCCAACTCATCACAACCAACTTGCCACGGCCAACTCATCACAACCAACTTGCCACGGCCAACTCGCCATGGCCAACTCATCACGACCAACTCGCCACGGCCAACTCGCCACGGCCAACTCGCCACGGCCAACTCGCCACGGCCAACTCGCTGTGGGACAAGAGTTACACTAATATCAAAGAAATGGTGGAATAGATCGCCGCTTGCGTGAGTTGAGCTGCACACACATGCATGTGCCCACCGGACCACCACTCCCACGGCCCAGTTCCCCTCTCCCCCCCCTCCCCAGCTGGGCAAAGGTTGGGGACTGCTGATTTAGAACATAGAGCATAAAACATAGAATAACAGAATTGGAAGGAACCTTGGAGCCGAGGTGGCGCAGTGGTTAGAGTGCAGCACTGCAGGCTACTTCAGCTGACTGCTAGCTGCAGTTCGGCGGTTCAAGTCTCACCGGCTCAAGGTTGACTCAGCCTTCCATCCTTCCGAGGTGGGTAAAATGAGGACCCAGATTGTTGGGGGCAAGAGGCTGACTCTGTGAACCGCTTAGAGAGGGCTGTAAAGCGGTATATAAGTCTAAGTGCTATTGCTATTGCTATTCTAGTCCAACAAGCAGGCTGGAAAAAGCTTTGGTTGTCCTCTTTGCACAACACAACTGTGCTTCGCCAGTAACTCCCACCAATACCTTCTGCAAGGGACCCATGAGGAATGCTTACTCCGTGACCTGGAGGGTGTAGGTGGTTGGAGAATCCATCTCTGGCAGAAGATCCCAATAGCACGTGATGTTTTTCCCCCAGAAGCTGACACAATACTTAATCTCGAGAGTCCTGGGCATCACTCCTTAAAGAGAAACCGAGACAGAAAACCCAGTTATATGAGCTGAAAGGGGTTTAAGGCTAGAATAAACAAAGCAGAGAAGTCACCAGGAGACCATGAGTTCAAGTCCTGGGTTAGTCAGGAAGCAAGCTGAATGGTTTGGGGCCTGTCCAGGGGTCAAATCCTCTGAAGTCTGCTACCGGTTCACTATGCGCGCGCACTACCGTGCAGCACTGAAAAAGGAGCATTTTGAAGCCATCAGAGTCTGCAAAGGTAAGTAGAACAGCGAAGGGGGGGGATCAGCTATGCCGCACGATTTAGATTAGCTAGAAAGCAGGAAATCCTACTTTCTAGCTAATCTAGATCGCGCAGCACAGCTGATCATCCCACAGCTGATCGTCGGATATACCGGTTCATACCAGTTCGCCCGAGCCGGTAGCATTTTTTACTACTGGTTTGGGCGAACCTGTCTGAACCAGTAGCATTTCACCTCTGGGCCTGTCCCTCTCTCATAACTCCTAGAAGAAGAAGGTGACAGCATACCACTTCTGAAAATGAGGCCAAGAAAAACTACAATCTTTGTCCAAAGGGTGGATTTTGGATCGTATGGTTGTAAAGGCCATCTTGAATTTCTTCACCTCTTCTCTGTGGACAGCCCTGCCTTCAGATAATCCATCTCTCAGCCTTTTAAAAGCTTGTAAATTTGAAGATGGAAGGACTTTAACTCTCAGAAATCCTCAGCCAGCATTTGTGGACTTCGACTCCCAGAATTCCCCAGCCAGCATTTGTGGACTTCGACTCCCAGAATTCCCCAGCCAGCATTTGTGGACTTCGACTCCCAGAATTCCCCAGCCAGCATTTGTGGACTTCGACTCCCAGAATTCTGGGAGTCGAAGTCCACAGACTTCTTAACGTTGCTCAGGATGAAAACAACCAAATTAGTCCAAAGGCTTATCTCATTGAAATAAATTTGGGAGGAGGGGGACCGTGGCACCCCTCCCCCTGAAGAGGCCCAGTTTACGCTGTGTTTTGACTTCAGATTCCTGCTTATTACAGTAAACACACATATGTTCATACTATGAATCCTAATCACCTTCTGCATAAGATTAATCTGATAATTACTATAAAGTGTACACATTAAAAACAACAACCACAAACCAGTTACCAGAATGATTAATAAATTTCAGAGGGGAGAAAAGAGATTTCCTGTTGCACGTCTACCCCTTTGAATCCGCACCAGAACAGATGGGAGAGATTAGGAGTGACTCACTCTGGGGGCAGAATCAGAACATGGACGGATGAGTTTAGGCCCAGAAACAAAGGGTGAAATTGGAAAATTAGAGCCCCCCGCAGAAACAACCGTCTCCGAGAAAGGAAGAGCGCCTAGCAAAGCACCGAGACGCTGATTCCAGCTCATGCGAAACCTCTGCCACATGTTTCCAAACAACTCCATGCTGCGAGGAGTGCGCTTGGCACATCGCAGGGGAAAAGATTGGCATGACTTCAGGACAGCATGAATGCCAGACCAGCAAGCCTGGGCGCATGAAGTGATTACAAGTGAAGGTTCAATTGCTTCGCAAGCAGGCTGAGAGCAATTGATTTTTGATGAAGGGCCATCAAGCTGGTGTTTGATTCTTTGCAAACACTCAGGGAAGAAGTTCGGCCAACATAAACGCCATTTGCTTCATCAGTCCAGCCGTGGAGTCCGAAAGAGGATCGCGGAGAGGAAATGGGTCCGATGAGAAATCTGGGCTCGATTTTGGGAGGGCAGAGAGAGAGAGAGAGTGAGGGAAGACAAGGTCTGAAATCCCCCAACCATTACCCAAACTAGGTAACATCTCATGAGTGACAGTGGGCAGGGGTTTGCGTAGAGGAGGAGGAGGAGAAGGGGGGAGGAGGGGAGAACTGTGGGGTCCTTGGTGTTTCTCTGAGCTTGGTTGTTTTCTTGCAGACGTTTCATTACCCAACTAGATAACATCTTCAGTGCTAGAAGGGGGGGTTGCAGGGGGGGAGGAGGAGGAAGAGGAGGAGGACTATGGGGTCCTTGGTGTTTCTCTGAGTTTGGTTATTTTCTAGCGGACGTTTCATTACCCAACTAGGTAACATCATCAGTGCTACTATTGATGACATTACCTAATTTGGGTAATGAAATAAAGGTACCCAGATCTGCAGGCTTCACATCTATCCACATTTAAAAAAAAAAATCCTGAAAGTTTTTCAATGGTTTGGGACTGGGATCAGCATCGCAAAGTTGTAAAGTTAATTCTTCTCCACACCCTGGTTCAATTTGTCACAGCCCTATATATGTTGTAGATCAACACCATGACACACAGAGGTGGAAGTTGACGAGAAGATGGAGGAGAACGTTAGCACTTGTCAAAAGTCCTTGGTCTGGATCTATTTTTCTCCTACATTCAGATTGCTTCAGTCAGTTCTTCTCATTCTGTTGGTGAAGAAATTGGAATGTTCTGAACTAAATTTAAGTTGGTTCTAAAAATAAATGGACTGTTATTAGGCCGGCCATAGAAAATTCCTTTTCTTCTTCTTCCTCCGTTTCTTCTTTCTCTTCCTCCTCTTTCTCTTCCTCGTCTCCTTTTCCTCTTCCTCTTTGCCTTCCTCTTCTTCTTCTTTCTCTTCCTTCCCCTTTTCCTCCTCTTCCGCTTGTCTCTCCTTTTCTTCTTCCTCTTCCTCCTCCTTTTCCTCTTCTCTTCTCTTCTCCCTTTTTCTTCTTTCCTTCCTCTTTCCTTCTTCTTCTTCTTGTCCCTCCTTTTCTTCTTCCTCTTCTTTTCCTCTTCCATTCCCTCTTTTTCTTCTTTCCTTCCCCTTTCCTTCTTCTTCTTCTTGTCCCTCCTTTTCTTCTTCTTCCTCCTCTTCCTCTTTTCTTCCTCTTCCTTCTCTTATTATTTCTCTTCCTCCTCCTTTTCTTCTCTCTTTCCTCACTTCTTCCTCCTTTTCTTTCTCTTTTCCTTTTCCTGTTCCTCTCCTTCTTCCTCCTCCTCTTTGATTTTTTTTCTTCCTCCTCTTCCTCCACATCCTCCTCTTTCTCACCTTTCTCCTCTTACTAATCAAGGAGAGAAGCAACATAGGAGAAATTTCCTGACAGTGAGAACAATTAACCAGTGGAACAACTTGCCTCCAGAAATTGTAGGTGCTCCATCACTGGAGGTTTTTAAGAAGAGACTGGACAACCACTTGTCTGGAATGGTATAGGGCCATGATGGCGAACCTATGGCACGCGTGCCAGAGGTGGCACGCAGAGCCCTCTCTGTGGGCACGCACGCCGTCGCCAGCTGCTCTTCTGGTTTCCGGCGTGCTGGTCTTCCTTCGCGCGCACCGGAGCGCTGGAAACCCGAAGACTATGCGCACCAGCCAGCTGGTCTTCGGGTTTCCGGCGCGGGCACGCACATATATGCGCACGCGTTCCGGTTTGGGCACTCGGTGCCGAAAAGGTTCACCATCACTGGTATAGGGTCTCCTGCTTGAGCAGGGGGTTCGACTAGAGCAGCGGTTCTCAAGCTGTGGGTCGCGACCCCTTTGGGGGTCGAACGACCATTTCACAGGGGTCGCCGCGCACGTTAGCCTGCCATCTTGATGCCACCGTCACTGCAGGGGTGAAAAGGTCCCAGTTCGGCCGTGCCTGCGGGTCGCCGGACAGCTGGTAGCCCGGACGCCGCCATTTGGGTTCTTCTACCCTCTGCGCATGCTCAGAATGCTTTGCGCATGCGCAGAGGGTAACTCATCCCGCGCGGGGAGGGGGTCGCGGCGGGGGGGTGTCATGGTGGTGGTGGGGGGAGTGCGGTGGCGGGGGGGTCACGGGGGGGTCGCGCCATTAGAAAGGTTGAGAACCACTGGACTAGAGGACCTCCAAGGTCCCTTCCAACTCTGTTGTTCTGTTACTCTGTTATTCTGGTCCAAGCTTTGCCCAATGCAGGATGTCATCATTAGAGCGTCCTCAGTGGTGGGTCATCTAGTGTTTATTTAAAGATACTTTCAGAGTCCAGTCTTTCTGTTCTACTCTTAAACCAATCTTGTTTGATTGATTATGTGCCATCAACTGGGTCTTGACTCTTAGCAACCACAGAGTTAGATTAATCTCCATGGAAACCTGATTTACTGGTTGGAATTTCTTCTAGTACAGAAGGATTAAAAGGGTACCTGGAGATCACTTATTCCAACCCCTTATTTCCCACTGTTGTGGCCCGCCAGCGTCCCGTGCCGGTGATCATGGATCCCGAGGACGATGAGGCGGTTGTGGCACGGTACCATCGGCCCGTGCAACTGGCGCCCGAGTCAGAGAGCGAGGAGGACGATGAGGCGGTTGTGGCGAGGTA
>QLTV01003262.1:89084-120558 GCA_003457575.1 Thermophis baileyi
CTGGCAGCCGGTGATCAGCAGAAGTAGCCTGCAGTACTGCACTCTAACCACTGTGCCACCATGGCTCAGTGGTGGGATCAACTCTGTGGGATCTTACCGGTCGCTGGGAGCTATGTAGTAGAAGGCGGTCTCGAAGATAACCTGGCCCTGAGCCATGTAGGGCTTTAAAGGTAATAACCAACACCTTGAAATGTGCCCGGAGACCAATAGGGAGCCAGTGCAGCTGAGGAGGATTGGTGTAATGTGGGTGTACCTAGATAAGTCACTTTTTTCAGTGCTGTTGTAATTTCAAACGGTCACTAAACGAATGGCTGTAAACTGAGGACTACCTATATAAGGTTTAATATTTTAATGTCCACCGTCTGACATGTAGTCAGCATGCAAATTACCATAATCAATAAACAATAAATGAATAACAGCAACTGTGGTTTGTTAAATCAGGTTTAGCATGACCTGCTGCTAGAGCCACGAAAACCACTTTGGAAGCCTCTGGGACTAAAGAATAGAACAGGACAGGTTGAGATAAGTGAATGTGGTTTTTAAAAAAATAAAAATAAAAATTATCTGCAATACTTATAATCCACCCCCAGTCCTGAATGGTGTTCAGCGATACACAACATCAAAAGGCATTGCCATCAAACCCAAAAATTAAATAAAGAGGATAAACTCAAGCATGATGGCTCAGCAGTTAAGACGCTGGGCTTGTCAGCTGGAAAGCCGACAGTCCAGGTTCGAGACCCGAGTGCTGCGCGACGCGGTGAGCTCCCATTTTCATCCCAGCATCTGCCAACCTAGCAGTTCGAAATCATGCAAATGCGAGTAGATAAACAGGTACCACTTTGGTGAGAAAGGTAACAGTGTAGTCCTCGACTTACAACCATTAGATTGTGATGTTTCTCTGTGTCATATATGTGTGTGTATATGTGGGTATATGCATAATGGTTATCTTTTGAGAGCTGAATGCAACGTAATTTCATTTTAATGTATGCCGATTAGTGTACATTTAAAGCAGAGGTGGGTTCCTACCGGTTCTATAGAACCGTTAGTAAACCGGTGATGATGTCACGGAACCGGTTCTTTCGCTGGTCTCCGTGGGCGCCGCCATCTTGGATTTTGCTTCTGCGCATAAGTGAATTTTTGCTTTTGCGCAGAAGCTATTTTTTTGATTGCTGCGGGCACGCGAGCGTGGGCGGCGCAACCCTGAGTGAACCGGCAGCAACAGGATCCACAACCCACCCCTGATTTAAAGTGACAATAAAGTTCTATTCTATTCTATTCTATTCTATTCTATTCTATTCTATTCTATTCTATTCTATTCTATTCTATTCTATTCTATTCTATTCTATTCTATTCTATTCCTATTTCTATTCTTCATTCCAATATTCTACTCTACTCTATTCTTCTCTTCTCAGGTTTAGGCACCATTCAAAGTTACGGCACCATTCAAAGTTACACCACCATGGGGAAAAAAATATGCCTTACAGCTGGTCTTTGCACATATGACCGTCACAGCATTCCCCAGGGTCATGTGATCAATATCCTGGAATTGGCAACCGCCGTGTGTTTATGACAATTGCAGTGTCCTGCAGTCATGTGATTCACTATTTGTGACCTTCCCAGCCAGCTTCTGATAAGCAGGGTCAATGAGGGAAGCTGGATTCCCTTAATGACCATTTGATTCACTTAACAACTGCAATGATTCGTTTAACAACCGTGGCAAAAAGGGTGGCAAAATCAGGCATGGCTCACTTAACAACTTGCTTAGCAATGGAAATTCTGATCCCAATTGTGGTCGTAAGTTGAGGTATACCTCTGTGAAGAGAGTTTCCTCAAGCTGGGGCTGCTTTAGGGAATGCCTGTGATGTAGCCCACAATCACCTCAGGAAACCTGCAGGTAGGATGTGAAAGAAATTAACCTCCAGGTACCTGGATGGTTTTGAAAGTGGGCGTGTCATTCCATGTCACCTGAGAACATAGCAAGAGATCCATGTAAGCCAGTAACCTTTCTAACCTTGGGCCCCTGTAGCTAAACCAGGTGTGTTCAACCGTGGCAACTTTAAGACCTGTGGACTTCAACTCCCAGGATTCCCCAGTCACCATGGCTGACTGGGGCGGGGCAGTGGCTCAGTGCTTAAGATGCTGGGCTTGTCGGCTGGAAAGCCAGCAGCCCTGGGTTCGAGACCCGAGTGCCATGTGACAGGGTGAGCTCCTGCCAACCTAGCAGTCCGAAAGCATGAACATGCGAGTAGATAAATAGGTACCACTTCGGTGGGAAGGTAACAGCGCTCTGTGAGGTCATGACCACGGAAATGTCTTCGCACAGAGCTAGCTCAATGGCCTTGAAACAGAGATTAGCATCACCCCTAGAGTTGGTTATGACTAGTGGAGGAAAATCCACAGGGACCTCCATGGCTGACTGGGGAATGCTGGGAGTTGAAGGCCACAGGTCTTAAACTTGCCTTGGTCTAAATTGTCATCATGAGACCCAAACGTGCCAGGCCATGCAAGAAGGTAACAAGGGGTAAGAAGGGAAGTCAGCCTCCTGCAACCTAGCCTTTTCCTCTGTACCTTTGCAATGGAGCCACAATCCTGCTTAGGATTCACAGAGGACTTACAGGTACCTGGCTGGTTTTGAAAGTAGGTGACTTTAAAATTACCTTGTTGGCTTGAATAAGGTGGAAGTTTTTTCCATGCACCCGGAATCCATGTTCAAAGTTCCTGCATTCTTCTTCACTCCAGGCACAGAGCTCATCTGTAAGGGGGAGAGAAGCAATCAGGAACAGAATGTCAGCCCTTCAAGGTAGGCCAGGTCAGGATATAAAGGCTACCAGAAATGCTAGAATTCGACTTTATTGCTATAGGTTATAAGAGCAGAATCTTAAAAGCCATAAAAAAAGAATCAAAGTAGGACAAAGAAGCTTTTTTCCCCTCTTATTTCTTGTCCTAAAGTCACATTTTACTGACAGTAGATGCAGTCTCTCACTACGGTCATCTTCGTACAGGTAGTTCTCTACTTAACAAGAGGGTTTTTTTTAGTGACCGTTCAAAGTTACAACGGCACTGATAAAAGTGACTTATGGCCATGGTTCACACAACTATTGCAGCATCCCCCTGGTCACGTGATCAAAATTCAGACACTTGGCAAGTGACTCATTTTTATGACGGTTGCAGTGCCCCGGGGTCATGTGATCACCTTTTGCGACCTTCTGACAAGCAAAGTCAATGGGGAAGCCGGATTAATTTAACAAGAATTCATTAACTAATTTAACAACTGCAGTGATTCACTTAACAACTGGGGCCAGAAAGGTGATCAAATGGGGGCAAAACTCACTTAACAACTGTCTCTCTTAGCAAAAGAAATTTTGGGTTTAATTGTGGCCCTAAGTCGAAGACTACTAGAAAGAAAGAAAGAAAGAAAGAAAGAAAGAAAGAAAGAAAGAAAGAAAGAAAGAAAGAAAGTAAGAAAGAAAGAAAGAAAGAAGGAGGGAGGGAGGGAGGGAGGAAGGAAAGATATACATATATATACCGGTACACACACACACACACACACACACACACACACACACACACACACACACACACACACACACATGTAGCTGGATACCCGTGCTTCGCTATGAAACTATGTGATTGGGCTTGATAAATTGACAGTTAAAGCTTGAAAATTTATATAGAATGTGTAACTCTTAGCATCAGAGCATGTTAATATAAGGCAACTGGCAGTTGGAACAGAGTTCTTTTCAGGTGGGGAGGGGGGGTAGAACGTCTAACTCCTTAGCATCAGTGTGTGTGAATTAATATAATACTGTAAAAGAAATACTAATGATCTGATGGTTATTTCGAAAAATCCTTTCTTAGCAAGCACCTAGAAGCCAAGAGGAACATACGTGCCAAGTTTCAAGTTTGTAGGCTTTACGGTTCTGGAGATTTCGTGATGATGCGTGAGTGGTATTTTGCTTTTATATATATAGATATACATATATATCTTAGATAGTTAGTTAGTTAGTTAGTTAGTTAGGTAGGTAGGTAGGTAGGTAGATAAGATAGATAGCTAGATATCCTCTATAAAGAAAAAAGATTTTTCCTAAACTTTACGTTGCTGCACTCCATGTAGATTTTTTTAAAGCTGTTCAATAACTGAGGCAGATTTTTTGTTTTTTTAAAGGAGAAATATGCTTCAATCCCCAAGCACTGACAGATATTTTCATTTGGTCTTGCCGGATCGTTCTGCAACGAGATCCTGACTTTATTGGAAGTGACTGCATTTAATTGTTGCATCGATCCCTGATCCACGATTCTTTATTTCAAGACAGGAGACATATGACTGCCTTGGAAACGGTCTGTTCTTTGACTTTCGCACAAAGTGCACGAGCTACACAGGAACTGCTTAGCAAGATCTACTGAGAGGGAGAGGAAAGGGTACAAGAATTCTGGCAACCGGATTACAGCTAGTCCTTGACTTATGACGAGCCCAAAATGTTTGTTGTTAAGCGAAACGTTTATTTAGTTTTGCCCCATTTTACAACTTTTCTTGCCACAGTTGTTAAGTGAATCACTATGGCTGTTAAGTTAGTAACACGGTTGTTCCGTGAATCCAGCTTCCCCATTGACTTTGCTTGTCTGAAGGTCGCAAAAGGGGATCACGTGGCCCCGGGACACTGCAACCGTCGTAAATATGAGCCAGTTGCCAAGCATCTGAATTTTGATCATGTGATCATGGGGATGCTGCAATGGTCGTAAATGTGAAAAACGGTCATAAGTCATACTTTTCAGTACCGTTGTATCTTTCAACGTTCACTAAATGAATTGTTTTAAGTACAGGTAGTCCTCGACTTACAACAGTTCGCTTAGTGACCGTTTAAAGTTACAATGGCACTGAAAAAAGTGACTTATGATCATTTTTCACACTTATGACCGTTGCAGCATCCCCACAGTCACATGATCAAAATTCAGACACTTGGTAACTGTTTCACATTTATGACGGTTGCAGTGTCCCGGGGTCATGTGATCACCTTTTGGGACCTTCTGATGAGCGAAGTCAATGGGGAAACCATATTCACTTAACAACCGTGTTACTAATTTAACAACTGCAGTGATTCACTTAACAAATGTGGCAAGAAAAGTCGTAAAATGGTGCAAAACTCACAATAAATTTCTCACTTAGCAACATGAATTTTGGGCACAATTGTGGTTGTAAGTTGGGGACCCTTCTGTTTTTCCCCTTTACCACAAATAAGCTACGTGCACATTAGGTTATTGAGAATTATTTCTACTTCTAACTGCCTTCCTCAGTGGCCATCTTCTTTATTAACAACTGTCAGCTGTAACAGACAGGTTGGCCTCGACTTACAGCCATTCGTTTAGTGACCGTTCAAAGTTACAACACTCGTGTCTGCATTTTACGATGGTTTTGCCAAAACCCAGCATTTACTTCTGGTTTTCCGCAACACCAGCCCACAGTGAACCATGGATTCACTTAACAACCGTTGCAAAAATGGGAGTAAAATCAAGTTTGTTATGTGACCAAACCGGTTTACAGATGTCACAAGTTACGACTGTAATAGACAGGCTCCCTTGTGGTCGTAAGTTAAGGACTACTTGTAAAATAGACCACAGAAGGGGGAAATGCTACTGCTTTGTGCTGTCGTCTTCCTCTCCCTATTCTCAGGGTCTTCATATGCTGACTCTGTAAACTGCTTAGAGAGGGCTGTAAAGCACTGTGAAGTGATATATAAGTCTTAACTGGAGGCTTAAACAAAGAATGGTTTCTGGAATTGGGAATTCTATTCTTATGAAAAGAAGGACTCGGGGTGACATGATAGCAGTCTTCCAATATCTCAGGGGTTGCCACAAAGAAGAGGGAGGGTCAATTTATTTTCCAAAGCACCTGAGGGCAGGACAAGAAGCAATGGGTGGAAACTAATCAAGGAGAAAAGCAAACTAGAACTAAGGAGAAATTTCCTGACAGTGAGAACAATTAATCAGTGGAACTGCTTGCCTCCAGAAGTTGTGGGTGCTCCAACACAGGAGGATTTTAAGAAGAGATTGGACAGCCATTTGTCTGAAATGGTATGGGATTTCCTGCTTGAGCAGGGGGTTGGACTAGAAGACCTCCAAGGTCCCTTCCAACTCTGTTATTCTGTCATATAGAAGCTGGAAGAGGAAATTTAACTGCTGACTGAACCTCCTTGACATACACGATGATTTAGATGCTCTAAATCTGAAACAAAGCATGGCTTGATAATGTAGCCAACATTCTCCATCTTAATCACAGTCCTGGTTTGGATGGCGTCTCAGAGCTACCTCAGTGAGGTGTTCAAACCCTCCCTTAATTAATTCTTCATTAACGCTTGTCCCTGAATCCACCTGGATGTTGGGGTTGACGGGCTCTGTGCTGCTGATGTTTTCAACCACGTCTTTGGCAGGGCGGGTCTTTTGTTAATCCAGCAGCCCTTCTCTTCACATGAAGGGCTGAGATAAACTGGAGACCCAGGTTTAAAACTCTGCTCAGGGGTGAAATTGATCCATGGGTAACCTTTACCATTAATCAACCTTTTTCTTTTCTTTTTTCAATTCCCTCTCCCACCCCCCTTTCCTTTCTATTTCTTTTCCTTTTAAAGGAATACAGGTAGTCCTCTACTGACAACAGTTCATTTAATGACCGTTTGAAGTTACAGCATCACTGAAAAAAGTGACTTATGTTGTTTTCCCCCACACTTATAATCATTGCAGCATCCCCCTGGTCACATGATCAAAATTCAGACGCTTGGCAAGTGACTCATATTTATGACGGCTGCAGTGTCCCGGGGTCACGTGATCCCCTTTTGCGACCTTCTGACAAGCAAAGTCAAGGGGGAAGCCAGATTCACTTAACAACCATGTGACTAACTTAACAACTGCAGTGATTCGCTTAACAACTATGGCAAGAAAGGTCGTAAAATGGGACAAAACTCACTTAACAAATGTCTCACTTTAGCAAAAGAAATGTTGGGCTCAACTGTGGTCGTAAGTCGAGGACTACCTGTACCAATAGTAGTGTTACCAATATTTATTTATTTATCGTATGGCATAACATACATGGATTAGCAATACATATTAACATTTAATCTAGATTAATAGAACCCAATGCAGTATAAATGTTAAAAAGGTCTATGCTCAAATATCAATGCCTAGACGAATATGAATGTTCTTATAATATTAATAACCAGAGATTTCTAGTTAAAATGATATAAGAAACTTAGTTCTATACATTTCAACAATCAATTAATGAGATAAGGAAATTCAAATTTGGTGGTATTTGCAAACACTTTGTTTATTTAGTGGCACTTTATTCTTTATCTACCAAGTCTCTTTATATCTTTTTTATTTCTTTTATGGTACTGTTTCTTTAAATGTTGTAATAAGTACAAATAGTCCTCGACTTATGACCAAAATTAAGCCCAAAATTTCTGTTGCTAAGCGAGACAGTTGTTAAATGAATTTTGCTCCATTTTACAGCTTCCCTTGCCACAGTTGTTAAATGAATCCCTGCAGTTGTTAAGTTACTAACATGGTTGTTAAGTGAATCTGGCTTCCCCATTGACTTTGCTCGTCGGAAGGTTGCAAAAGGGGATCACGTGACCCCGGGACACTACAACCGACAATACTGCTGCCCTACAAAGCGACCTTGACTATGTGTCAGAATGGTCGAACAATTGGCAACTCCAAATCTCAACCAATAAATGCTCTGTCTTACACATTGGCAAAAAAAATCACAACACCAAATACAAGTTAGGCGGAAACTATCTTGTAGACGACCCTCACTCTGTCAAAAACCTTGGAGTACTCATCTAAAATGATCTAAGCCCCTGAGCTCACTGTAACAGCATTGCCAAAAAGGCATTAATTTTGTGAAGCTTCTTCTCCGGTAACACTGTACTGCTAACTAGGGCATACAAAACCTTTGCCAGACCAATCCTTGAATACAGCTCGTCTGCCTGGAAGCCACACTGTATATCGGACATTAATACAATTGAGCGGGTCCAGAGGTATTTCACGAGAAGAGTACTCCACTCCTCTGCTCACAACAGAATACCTTATGCCACCAGGCTTGAAATTTTGGGCTTGGACAACCTAGAACTACGCCGTCTACGGTTTGACCTAAGCATAGTACACAAGATTGTCTGCTACAATGTCCTACCTGTCAACAACTACTTCAGCTTCAACCGCAAACAATAGATACAAACTTATGGTAAACCGCTCCAAACTCAATTGCAGAAAATACGACTTCAGCAACAGAGTGGTCAATGCCTGGAATGCACTACCTGACTCTGTTGTTACTTCCTCAAACCCCCATAGCTTTAACCTTAAACTGTCTACCGTGGACCTCACCCCATTCCTAAGAGGTCTGTAAGGCGGCGTGCATAAGCGCACCAGCGTGCCTACCGTCCCTGTCCTACTGTCCCCATTTATTTGTACTCATTTCATGTGCTCATGTCCATGTTTATACTTACACCTGTTATCTCGTACATGTTTGACAAACTAACTAACTAATTAAATAAATACATAAATAAAAAATATGAGCGTTACCAAGCGTCTGAATTTTGATCACGTGACTGTGGGGATGTTGCAGTGGTCATAAGTGTGAAAAACGGTCACAAGTCACTTTATGCAGTGCCGTTGCAACTTCCAACACTCACGAAGCCAACTGTTGTAAGTTGAGGACTACCTGTTCTCCTCAAGGGCACCAGGTTTGAAAAGGTGAGCTTGGGGAATCTGGGGGAGAGGGTTTTTTTCCAGTGGGACTACAGAACTTCTGCCAAACAACAGAAAGATAGAAAGAAGAGAAAGATAGAAGAACTGCCTTCTGTCTCACCTCGAATGACCTTCACGTTGAACCGGAGTCGCCGCAAAGCTTCTTCTGCGTTGAAGTTACATTTCACCAATTCGTAGAGGGCCTGTGGGAGATACAATCGCACAGGGAGGCGGATGATCAGAAAAGCAGCTTTGGCTACGGGGACAAGAAAGAGGCTGCTGGGAAACAGGAACCTGAGCAGGGAAGGGGATGGGATGGGAAGAAGAAGCGAGACCTTGTCATTGACTGTCACCGTGCACAAAAACTATGGGATAATAATGGCTAAGGAGGGACCCAGCTCAACTGCAGCGCATTATGAAGAAACGTGTGCAAGAAAACAACCAAGTTCAGGGAGCACCAAGGACCCCACAGTTGTTCTCTCCATGTTCTCTTCCTCCTCCTCCTCTCATGTCCTCCTTCTCCACCACCTCCTCTTCCTCCTCTCCATGTCCTCCTCCTGCTCTACCTCTCCTCTTCCATGTCCTCCTTCTCCACCACCCACTCCTCCTCTCCATGTCCTCCACCTCCTCCATGTCCTCCTTCTCTACCACCTCCTCCATGTCCTCCTCCTGCTCCACTTCTCCTCCTCCATGTCCTCCACTTGCTCCTCCATGCCCTCCTCCTCTTCTCCATGTCCTCCACCTCCTCCTCTCTTCCACCTCTTCCTCCCCTTCATGTCCTCCTCCATGTCCACCTTCTCCACTACCCACTCCTCCTCTCCATTTCCTCCACCCCCTCTCCTCCTCCATGTCCTCCTTCTCCACCGCCTCCTCCATGTCCTCCTTCTCCACCACCCACTCCTCCTCTCCATGTCCTCCACCTCCTCTCCTCCTCCATGTCCTCCTTCTCCACCACCTCTTCCTCTTCTCCATGTCCTCCTCCATGTCCTCCACCTCCTCCTCTCCTCCTCCATGCCCTCCTTCTCCACCACCTCCTCCATGTCCTCCTCCTCCACTTCTCCTCCTCCCATTCCCTTCTAGCACTTTGGGTAATGAAACACCTGCATGAAAACAACTAAGCTGAAAGAGCACCAAGGATCCTTCAATTGGCATCATGATACTCGATGCTGAAGACCTTGACATCTTGGCAGGGCTTGGAAACATCCTTCTCTCCAAGAGAAGAGAATATCTGTCGCTCAGGGTTAATCTGTGCAGTCCTTGGTGCTCTCTGAGCTGGTTGCCTCCCCCCCCCCCCACAACTACTCAACTAGGTAACATCTTCCCCAAGGTAACATCTTCCCCAGTCAAGCACCTGCCAACTTTAGCATCTAGTAGCTAAAGCTTCGTCTGACCTGGACACGTCTTTTGCACAAATGTACGTTAAGAATCATTGTTAGGGCTGAAACACCTTTGCAGAGAGGCTAATCTATTTTTTGTTGTTGTTGCCCTAGTATCCTTCTCTACTGAGGGGAGGTTTGAGTCGGCATCAGAATTTTTAAATTACCGTATTTTTTGGAGTATAAGACACACTCCCCCCCCCCGAGGCTGAAAATTTGGGTGCGTCTTATACTCCGAATGTAGCCCCGCCCACCCACTGGCCCCCACCCTTTGGCCTCCGTGCGTCCTCTTCCTGGCTGCAGAGATTGCCACAGACAATGGCTTGCGTTTTTGGGCTCCGTGCCTCGCGTTTTCAGCCTCCCAACGCTCCGTTTGAGAGCTGTTCAAGGCTGCGGGGATCGCCAAAGCACATTGCCGCCGATCGCCGCCTCCGCGCATCGTGTAACCAGCCTTTGCGCATTGTGTTTCTGGCCTCTGCGCATCGTGTTTTAGGCCTCCGCCCGCCCCATTTTTGGCCTCTGTCACATCGCGTTTTCGGGCGGCGATGTGCTTTGGTGATCCCCGCAGCCTATTTTTTTAAAAAAATATTTAATAAAGTTTTTTATTTTTATAGACAAACAAACATACAATACATGATTAATCCATCAGTGCATCATCTGCGTGCTTCTTTTGTGCCTTCTCCCTATTCCCCAATTATTTCTCATTTCATTTGTTATAACATTTCACCCCTCTTTCTTTACAATATTACTCTATACATATCTCTTCTCCAACCAATCATAAGAATGATGTTTTTAGATGCACAGAAAGCGTTTGATAACGTGAACTGGCAATTTATGATAGAACAATTGCAGATGATGGATTTTGGAGAGAGATTTACAAATATGATAAAAACAATTTATAACAAGCAATCGGCAAAAATAATGATAAATGGAGAGATGACAGAAAAAGTTAAAATAATGAAAGGAACAAGGCAAGGGTGTCCTTTATCTCCTTTGCTATTTGTAGTAACATTAGACGTTTTGAACAGAAACATAACAGAAATGAAGAAATAAAAGGAATGAAAATTAAGAGAGAAGAATATAAATTACAAGCCTTTGCAGATGATTTAGTTTTTATTCTGGAGGAGCCTCAAATAACGGGCCCTAAACTATTAGAACAAATGGAAGAGTATGGAGAGGTTGCAGGTTTCAAAATAAACAAAGAAAAAACAAAAATATTGGTCAAAAAATCACAGAAAAACAGAAAAGAGAATTGACGGAGAAATTAAATATTCAAATTGTGAAGAAAGTAAAATATTTAGGAATATATTTAACATCAAGATGTGTAACGATAAAGGAAGATAATTATTATAAATTAAAAAAACAAATTGAGGAAGACTTGGAGAAATGGAAAAATCTACAGCTATCATTGATGGGAAAAATTGCGATAATAAAGATGAACATATTACCGAGACTATTATTTTTATTTCAGATGATACCGATAAAACTAGAAAAGACATATTTTGATCATTTTGATAAAATAGTAAGGAAATTTATATGGCAAGGGAAAAAAGCGAGAATAAACATAAAACTTCTACAAGATATGAGACTACGAGGAGGATTTGGACTACCGAATTGGGAGCTATATTACCAGGCAGCAACGTTGACTTGGATGAGAGAAGGGATTGAACTTAGAAATATAAGACTATTAACTTTGGAAGGTCATGATTTACAATTGGGATGGCATGCATTTGTATGGTATGGCAGAAGTAAGATGCACACTTATTTTCAAAGACATTATGTAAGAAATACACTACTACAAGTATGGGAGAAGATTAGAGATAAACATTATTTGAAAATACCAGCTACGCAGTATTGAACTAGCAGAAGAACATGTAAAAGAAACAATGATAGTGTGGGCAAAAAGTTTTGTTTATTCAATTGAGTTAGATAAATTGCAGCAGTTATGGGAAAGGAATTACAAATTAACAATGTCCACAGCATATAAGGAAAATCAATATAAAATGTTTTATAGATGGCACATGTCACCTGAAAAACTGGCAAAAATGTTTAAAGATAAATCTGCAAAATGTTGGAAATGTCATCAGTTACCTGGATCGTGTTATCATATGTGGTGGACATGCCCAGAAGCAAGAAATTATTGGATGAAAATTAAAACGTGGTTAGAAGAAATGACACAGCAATATATAGTGTCAGAACCCTGACATATAGATTTAAAACCGGAACTGTTCCTATTGGGTATCTTACCAGAGAAATTCAGTAAGGAAAATATATACTTGATTGTACATGTGATAACAGCAGAGAGGATAGTGTTTGCACAAAGATGGAAAGCAGAGAAAATCCCTATGGAGGAAGAAATAATTAAGAAAATATTGGATTGTGCAGAAATGAATAGATTGACCTTGATACTTAAAGAGAGGAAGCGGAATATTTTCAGATATGGGAGCAATTTTATGATTGGTTGGATCCCCGCAGCCTTGAACGGCTCTCAAACGGAGCGTTTGGAGGCTGAAAACGCGAGGCGCGAAGCCCAAAATGGCAACCCGGAACAGCTACTGCCTTGTCTTACCGCTTCCGCGCTTTGCCTGCTTTACTCACTGGAGTTCCCTCCGACGATCAGCTGTGTTGTTGAAGCTGTTTAGCAGCCCCAATGCGGCGTGTGCGAGCGAAGCGAGCGCCCGCGCTCACAACCAGCGAACTAATGTGCTGAAGCTGACCAGGCTAAGGACGCTGGTAGGCAGAGGCAGAATCCCCCCCCCCCCCCCCTCGCCCCCCCCAACAAAAGGGGGCGGTGTGTCTTATACTCCGAAAAATACGGTAACTCATTAATTAATCTTCCTACCACTCATACACATTTTCCTTGCAGCCATCTCCCTCCCAATGGGAGAGCCTTAGCCACACAGCACTCACTTGTTCGTTATCCTTCACCATCTCTCCTTCGGGAAGCCTGGCGTTGGAGACTTCATCCCACCTCCTCTTGATGGCTCGGAAGAGGAATTCTTCCACCTCCCTCTCCGGAAGGATGTTTGGGTCCCACAGCAACTGGTCATCGTTTTCATAGACTAGGTGAAAAAAGAGAGAGTGAGTGAGTGAGAGAGAGAGAGAGCGACAGAGAGAAAGAGAAGAGAGAGACTAAACCCAGAGTTTAGTGTAGTGGTTAAAGTCCTGGCCTAGAAACCAGGAGATTGTGAGTTCTAGTCCCACTTTAAGCATGAAAGCCGGCTGGGTGATGTCAGGCCAATCACAAGAGGCAGTGAGTTCTAGTTCCACCATAGGCATGAAAATTGACTGGATGATTTTGGGATCAATTACCAGGAGACGGTGAGTTCTAGTCCCACCTTAGCCATGAAAGCCGGCTGGGTGACTTTGGGCCAATCGCCAGGAGACAGTGAGTTCTAGTCCCGCCTTAGCCATGAAAGCCGGCTGGGTGACTTTGGGCCAATCACCAGGAGACAGTGCGTTCTAGTCCCGCCTTAGCCATGAAAGCCGGCTGGGTGACTTTGGGTCAATCACCAGGAGACAGTGAGTTCTAGTCCCGCCTTAGCCATGAAAGCCGGCTGGGTGACTTTGGCCCAATCACCAGGAGACAGTGAGTTCTAGTCCCACCTTTGCCATGAAAACCGGCTGGGTGACTTTGGGCCAATCACCAGGAGACAATGAGTTCCAGTCCCACCTTAGCCATGAAAGCCGGCTGGGTGACTTTGGGCCAATCACCAGGAGACTATGAATTCTAATCCCACTTTAGGCATAAAAGCTGGCTGGGTGACTTTGGGCCAGTCCTTCTCTCTTAGTCCAACCCATCTCACAGGATTGTTGTGGGGAAAACAGGAGGAGGAAGGAGTATTATCGGTGTTTGTCACCTTGAGTGATTTGTAAAAATCATACTTTGCATGGCTGTTCTCATCATGAAGAAAAATTTTGGGGAGCTGTGTGCCTTTGAGTCATTGTTAATTCCTGGAGTCTGCCTGGACATGTCTTTGCAGTTTTCCTGCCAAGATTTTGGAAATGGTTTGTCACTGTCTCCTTCCTAGAACTGAGAGTGAATCACCCACCGTCACCTTGCTGGTTTCATGATTAAAGCAGGACTAGAACTCATGGTCTCCAGCCTGATGCCTTAATCACCTCACCAAACTGGATGGTGGCCTAAAAACCAGGACACTGTGACTGCTAGTCCCACCTTTGCCATGAAAGCCGGCTGGGTGACTTTGGGCCAATCACCAGGAGACAGTGAGTTCTAGTCCCACTTTAGCCATGAAAGCCGGCTGGGTGACTTTGGGCCAATCACCAGGAGACAGTGAGTTCTAGTCCCACCTTTGCCATGAAAACCGGCTGGGTGACTTTGGGCCAATCACCAGGAGACAATGAGTTCCAGTCCCACCTTAGCCATGAAAGCCGGCTGGGTGACTTTGGGCCAATCACCAGGAGACTATGAATTCTAATCCCACTTTAGGCATAAAAGCTGGCTGGGTGACTTTGGGCCAGTCCTTCTCTCTTAGTCCAACCCATCTCACAGGATTGTTGTGGGGAAAACAGGAGGAGGAAGGAGTATTAGGCATGTTTGCTGCCTTGAGTTATTTATAAGGTAAAAAAGGAGGGATAAAAATCAAATAAATAAGGAAATAAGCAAGCAAGCAAGCAAGCAATTTCTCCATTCCCATTACAAGGAATCTAGGAAACTGGGCTCAACCAAACTCAGTCCTAGGCCCTAGTTGCACACATGACAATTGTGAGACCAATGTTCTGGTTGCGCACATCACAATTGTGTGACAAATGTTCAGCACTTTAACTCTGATGTGAGAACCTCAATGAAAAACTCAAATAGGTTTGTAAAGAAGACGACAAAGTGTTCAAGCAACAAGGCTTGTTCTTTTAATTGTCTGCAAAACACGGCAAATTTTCACTCTCCCCCCCCACCCCCGGGCTATTTCTTTGCTTTTCCAAAACTCCGAAATCCTCAGCTGGTGTTGTCCAAGGACAGCCCGATTTGCACAGTTCCTGGCCCTGAAGGTTAACTTCTAGGAAGAGAGATTAAAGACACCCGAAGGCTAAAACAACAAGGCTTCACACGAGAAAAATTGCTCACCTTTTTCGCCTTGCCGGTTCAAGTGCAAGCGAGGGACAACAGCCTGGTACTGAGGTCCCACCATGATCTCCTAAAGAGGGGGAAAAGTAAAATGTGTAGATATTATAAACGGAAGGACGCCATCCTTGAGGGCGGAGCGGCTAAATTCCATCCGCAAAAGGGACACCTGTTTCCTTGACTGAAATCTCTGCCTAAGAAGCTTCGGTGGTACAGGTAATCCTCAACTTACAACCACAATTCAGCCCCAAATTTCCTGTTGCTAACCAAGGCAGTTGTTAAATGAGCCTTGTCCCATTTTAAGGACCTTTGTTGCCACAGCTGTTAGGCAAATCACTGCAGTTGTTAAGGGAATCATGTAGTTTTTAAGCGAATCTGGTGTCAACCCTGAAGCTGGCCTAACTGTGGCCATTTTCTGCCCTGTTGCCTTTCCTATGAGAGTTTAGTTTTCACATTGCTTCAGGGCTGACACAGCCGGGAGCTGAGGGGCAGGGAGGGGTGGGGGGTATAGAGCAGAGGTGGGTTCTTCCTGGTTCTTCCCGGTTCTGACTGGTTCTCCTGAACCGGTAGCGACCCGCTGGTGACGTCACTGATCCGGTTCGGTCGGTGCAGGTCCGTGGGCGCCGCCATCTTTTTTTGATTTTTTTTTGGAATATTTGTTTTTGGAAAAAAAATTTTTCTTCTGCGCATGCGCAGAAGTGGAGTTTCCAGCACTGCGCATGCGTCGCCATCTTGTTTTTGGCGTTTGTTTTTTTGAATTTTTTTAAAATTTTGCACTGCGCATGCACGCAAGCGCCCACGCGGCACGGCCACGCGGCACGGGAGGAAGCGAACCGGCAGCGACGTAAGTTAGAACCCACCCCTGGTATAGAGATAGCTGGGGTGCTGTAGCCAAAATACAATTCTTTCCCCTGGGAATCAAGGACATTTCTGCAGGTGTTTGGAAGGTGGAGACGGAGGTCACCTAGCAACTGGACTGTATGCTGATTGGATCATGTGACTGGTGACTTTGGGGCGGGGGGAGAGACAAATTTTTATTTTAATTGGGTGCAAAACCGGCGGGAACTTAAGAGCCGGTTTTCCACCAAGCTTGTGCCAATATGATATGGCCCAATAAACTGTTCTTTGAGGAATATGCCTGCCTCGGAGTTCTTCTTATTGCTGGGGATGTATTACTTGGAACCGGGACATCTGGCTTCTCCCACTGACTTTGCTTGTCGGAAGCCAGCTGGGAAAGTCGCAAATGGCGATCAGGTGACCTTGCCAGTTGCCAAGCGGCTGAGTTTCGATCACGTGACCACGAGGATGCTGCAACGGTCGTAAGGGTGAAAAACGGCCGTAAGTCACTTTTTCAATGCCGTTGTAACTTCAAATGGTCACTAAGCGAATGGTTGTAAGTTGAGGGCTATCTGTAGTCTAAACAGATGGTGATAAAAGCATCAGATACTACAGCACGGGTGAGGGCGGAAACATGCCAAATGGACCAAGGAAGCTAATAAACTGCAGGGGGTCCTTGACTTACAACCACAATTGAGCCCAAAATTTCAGTTGTTAAGTGAGACATTTGTTAAGTGAGTCCCCCCCCCATTTTACGACTTTTCTTGTCACAGTTGTTACAAGGTTAAAGTTGCAACGGCATTGAAAAAAGCGACTTATGACCGTTTTTCACACTTACGATCTCTCCAGCATCCCAATGATGATGGGATCAAAATTCAGATGCTTGCAAACTGGTTCGTGTCTATAACCGTTGCTGTGTCCCAAGGTCATGGGATCACCGTGGTGGTGCAGGGGTTAATTAGAATGCAGCACTGCAGGCTATTTCTGCTGACTGCCAGCAGTTTGAATCTCACCTGGCTTGAGGTTGACCCAGCCTTCCATCCTTCCGAGGTCCGTAAAATGAGGACCCAGATTGTTGGGGGCAAGATGCTGACTCTGTAAACCGCTTAGAGAGGACTGTAAAGCACTGTGAAGAGGTGTATAAGTCTAAGTCAGGGGTGTCAAACTCGCAGCCCACGGGCCGGATGCGTCACACGCTGGCCACGCCCATCCCCGGTTTAGCGAAGGGGAAAAAAGTAACGACACGTCACGTGACGGCAACGTGTTTGACACTCCTGGTCTAAGTGCTATTCCTATTGCTCTTACAAGCAAAGTGCTGTGGCCTGTTGGCTGCCAGCCCCTCCAGCAGCCAAATCAGATGAGGAGGAGGCGTGGGAGTCAGGGCCAGCATCAAGGCAACCTGAGAGCTCCGAGAGGGAAGAGGGAGTGGAGCTGGCAGAGAGAGAGAGACAGAGGCGGAGCCTGGGCCGTCCGTCAGCCCTCAGATGGAGAGTCAACAGCCCCCAGGTCTGGAGGTGGCTGATGAGGAAGAGGAGGAACAGCTGGGTCCAGTGCCTGATGTGTGGATGTGCAGAAGGCAGAGGAGAGGAGAGCAGTGGAAATCTATGGGCCGGTCCTTGGGACGGAAGAGCCACCGCTGCTAGCGAAGCCCCACCCTAGCTCTGGGGATAAAAGGCAGGGGGCGGAGATGAATAGATGTGGCAGACAACTGTTCATCTCCCTGCCGGACAGACCTGTTAGCCTGCGTTGAGAGAGAAACTTTTTGCTGGGGCTTCTGGCGCTCCTAATAAAGGAATCGTTGATTGATTACAGATGGTTTGTCGTGTTTGGGGAGATGGGTCAGAACACAAAGTCACTGGGGAAGCCAGATTCACTAAATGACCATGTTACTATCTTAACAACTGCAGTGATTCACTTAACAACTGAGGCAAGAAAGGTCGTAAAATGGGGCAAAATTCACTTAACAAATGTCTCACTTAACAACAGAAATTTTGGGCTCAATTGCGGTCGGAAGTCGAGGACTACCTGTAATACAAACTTCCAACCCTAACCACCGTCAGAAGTCACCTTGCTCCAAAAAGGGAAACTTAAATCACCTGGTAACACTTACAGGATTTCCACTGTGACCATCCATGAAAGCTGAAGCTGGCATCCAAATTGAACCTGTCTCTTTTACAGCTTCCTTCTGAGCTACCTGGGGGTACCTGGCTATCCGCTGTCAGGAACAGAGTGCCGAGATAGATGGACCTCTTAAGCCAACTTCTGCTGGCTCCTGAAAACACGAACAGCTTGAGCCTCAAATCTTCTGTGTCTGAGGGGTCTGAGCCAGAAGAGCAGAATTTGCTGGGCACCTGTGCTAATCATCATCTTCTTTTAACGACCCCATAATCCCTTGCGGGATGGAGTCTGGGCAACTGAATGGAGCTGAGTGTTTACTGGCCAGATGCCCTTCCTGTCGCCAATGCGGAGTTTTTTTCCAGCAGATATATTCTCAGTGTGCCCAGAGAGAGAAATATCTGCCTCTACCTAGGATCGAACACACAGCCTCCTTGATTGTGAGGCGAGAGCTCCACCTCTAGGCCACTGCACCACCTGTGCTAATGAGGGAGGACAATTATGGGATGCCAAAGCCTTACCTTCTTGCAGTCATTGGGAGCGATGGAATCTTCTTCCGAGTCTTCAGCTGAGAAGGAAGCACAAGGGGAGGAACAAGGAGCCTTGTCTCCGTCTGCCACAAAATTAGCTTGGGGGAAAGAAAAGACAAGATGACCTCTTTCCGCTTTAAATTGAGAAAATTGTGGGGGTTTTTTGGGGGGGGGGGTCCTTGGTGGTCTCTGAGCTTGGTTGCTTTTTTTTTTTGGCAGATGTTTCATGACCCAACTAGGTAACATCATCAATGCTAGAAGTGAGTGGGGTTTGCTGAGAGCACGGAAGCTGAGAACAAATCTTACTGCTTTCTAGCACTGATGATATTACCTAGTTGGGTTATGAGACGTCTGCAAGAAAACGACCAAGCTCAGAGACCAACAAGGACCTCACAGTTCAGCCCTGAGCTACACATTTGGTTTTGTCAACAATAAAGCAGAGAACAAGCAGAGGACGCTTAACAACTGTTCTAAAGCAGATTAGGATAATTTGGGAGTCAAACTGGATAATTATTTTGTCTACCAATGAAGTCACAAACATCGACTCTCTTTGGGTAGACATCATCTCTGTTTTTTTTAAATCTTGATTTAGTCAGTTTGCAATTTGATGTTTCTTCCAATCCTTTCATCATTGATTCTGTAACAGTTCTATAGCTATTCTATAGCTAACTATATTTGTATAGTTTTTATGTTTTTATATTTTACTTGCAGATTGCTCACAGTTACTCTGTGAAGGAAATGGGCTGTTTCTAACACACACACACACACACACACACACACACACAAAATTGTAAGCAGCTGTAATATTTTCAGCTACATCCTAGAATATTGTATATATAGACATATATTGAATAAACACTATAAAAAGGTGGATGAAGAAGTAGATATCCAAAGCGTTCATTGTTTTTCTTTTATAAAAAAAAGAGTATGCACCCCACTTTTAAAGCTTCCTCAACCCCAAATTTGCACATTGTAGTTTTGGACTACAATTCCCATCCAATTGGCACACTGGCTGGATATTTCTTGAAAAAGTGGTCCAACACTAGAATATAATATAATATAATATAATATATCAGAGTTGGAAGGGACCTTGGAGGTCTTCTAGTCCAACCCCCTGTTTAGGCAGGAAACCCTACACCACTTCAGACAAATGGTTATCCAACATCTTCTTAAAAACTTCCAGTGTTGGAGCATTCACAACCTCTGGAGGCAAGTCGGTCCACTGATTAATTGTTCTCACTCTAAGTTGCTTCTCTCCTTGATTAGTTTCCACCCATTGCTTCTTGTCCTACCCTCAGGTGCTTTGGAGAATAGTTTGACTCCCTCTTCTCATTCAGAAAAGGTGAGAAAACTTGTCAGTGCCATTTCTGTAAGTGTTCTGCATCTGGGTGACTTTCTTTCTATTATCTCCCATCCATTAAACATCTATAGGAGCACTTGGTTTGAAGCCTGCATATTACAGGTCGTTTCTCTCAAAATACAGGAAGTCCTCAACTTACGACAGTTCATTTAGTGACCGTTCAAAGTTACAACGGTGCTGAAAAAAGGGACTTGTGGCCGTTTTCCACACATGTCCATTGCAGCATCCCCATGGTCGCATGATCAAAATTTAGCTGCTTGACAACTGGTTCATATTTATGACGGTTGAAGTATCCCGGGGTCATGTGATCCCCTTTGGTGACCTTCTGAGAAGCAAATTCAATGGGGGGGGGGGGTGAAGCCAGATTTACTTAACAAGAGTGTTACAAGAGCCACGGTGGCGCAGTGGTTAGAGTGCAGTACTGCAGGCTACTTCTGCTGCCTGCCGGCTGCCTGCAGTTTGGCAGTTCGATCCTGACCAGCTCAAGGTTGACTCAGCCTTCCATCCTTCCGAGGTGGGTAAAATGAGGACCCAGATTGTTGGGGGCAAGAGGCTGACTCTGTAAACCGCTTAGAGAAGGCTGTAAAAGTACTGTGAAGCGGTATATAAGTCTAAGTGCTATTGCTATTGCTACTACCTTAACAGCTGCAGTGATTCACTTAACAATTGAGGCAAGAAAGGTCGTAGAATGGAGCAAAGCTCACTTAACAAATGTTTCACTTAGCAACAGAAATTTTGGGGTCAATTGTGTTCATAAGTCGAGGACTACCTGTAACTATTTCTAAGCACATTTTTAAGACCAAAGGCCCGTGAACTGCCGCATTTGTAGCAACTGGTCAAACCTCATCCAAGGAAATCCTCAAGCAAGACCTGTGGATGTTTGCCCACTCACATAGTTGCTCCATAATGCAGGTAGTCCTCAACTTACAACCACAGTGGAGCCCAAAATTTCTGCTGCTAAGGAAGGCAGTTGTTTAGTGCGTTTCGGCCCATTTTATAACCTTCTTGCTTTAGTTTTTAAGCGAATCACTGCAGTTATTACGGGAATTAGGTGGCCCATTAAGCAAATCGGGCTTCCCCCATTATTTTGCTTGCTGGAAGCTAGCTGGGAAGGTTGCAAAGGGTTATCCCATGATGTCCGGACAGTGCAACTGACCTAATTATGGATAAATACAGATGAGGAGCGAAATGTTTTCAAAGAAAAGCGAAGAAAGTCCAGTTGCCCCTTGAAAAAGCACCTTAAATGAGCATTGGGTTTTAATCTTGTGTTTTGTATTGCTTGTGTATTTGTTACCTGTCCAGGATTTGTTTTATATAAGGTATAAATGTCTATGGAGATTCTCAGTCATCCGGGTCATGGTTGTCCCAAAGGTGCTTTTTTCAAGAGGCAATTGGGCTTTCTGGTTTTTCTTTTGAAGACGTTTCGCTTCTCATCCATGAAGCTTCTTCAGCTCTGACTGGATGGTGGGGAATGGAAGGATTTATACTCCTTGCAGACAGCTGGTCATTTGCATCCTTTTAGAGAGTCGTTGAGGCCGCCTGGAGGTTTCTCTGTGTCTTCAGGGTCATTTGAGTGGTGTAAATACTAGTGTAAAGTAGTATAAATGAGGGTGGAGCCTTCTTGGAACTGCTGAAAGGACTGTGTTGTAGACTGGATATAGATGTCGTATCCCTCCCCTCTGTTGAGAGAGGGATGTTCAATTTTGACATAGATGGCCTCTTTGACCCCTCTTTCAAACCAACCTCCAAGTGGCCTCAACGACCCTCTAAAAGGATGCAAATGACCAGCAGTCTGCAATATAAATCCTTCTGTTCCCCACCATCCAGACAGAACTGAAGAAGCTTCTTGGATGAGAAACGAAACGTCTTCCAAGAAAAACCAGAAAGTCCAATTGCCTCTTGAAAAAAGCACCTTTGTAATGTATAAAATTTTCAAGTTAAAAAAAATATGTCCTGAAAGGGGAAAAAAAAAGTAAAAGAGAGATTTGTTTTCTCGGGCCAAAGTAGAAAACGAAACGGGAGGCATGCTGGAGACGTAAAGATGATTAATCCCAGGAAAGACGGAAGTGGCCAATTTAGGCGAGATCATGAAGGGTAAGGATATTTCTATGACAACAGGGATCAGAAGAGTGAAAGCAATGGGTCTTCCTAGAAGCAACGCATGGCTGCGAAAGCTGGACACTTAAGAAAGAATTAGAGGAGGAAGAAGACAGACATCTCTGAATTATGGGTTACTAAGTTACCATGGACTTCAAGAAGAATCAATCAATTGGGCCAAGAGGAAATAAAGGCTGACCGTTATCCTGAGGAGATGATTAGCAAGCAGAATCTCACATATTATGGACATGTGATGCGAACAGATAACAGAAAAACACAGTTGGAAGGGACCTTGGAGGTCTTTAGTCCAACACCTTGCTCAGGAAGGAGACCCTATTCCCACTGATGGCAAACCTATGACACGCGTGCCCCAAGTGGCACACGGAGCCATGTTGGCTGGCATGCGTGGCGTTGCCCGTTCCTCTTTTGGGTTTCTGGAGCACATGCGCGCGCGACGATCAACTACCCCAGGAGTCGGCAACCTTAAACACTCAAAGAGCCACAATCGGAAGCCCCCCGTTCAATTCTGGAGCCGACCGGAAGTCCTGTTCCCCCCACCACCATAGAGTCTCCTCCTAGCGCGGTGTCCTTCTTCCTCTGCTGACCGGAAATCTCCCACCATAGAGTCTCCTCCTAGCACGGTGTCCTTTTTCCTCTACCTGTCCTAAACGAAAGTCCTATCAATTGTGGAGCCGACTGGCAACAGGGAGCCGCAGCAGAGGGATGAAAGAGCCACATGTGGCTCCAGAGCCACGGGTTGCTGACCCCTGAACTAGCCTTTGTGCATGCGGCAGTGCTGGAAACTGGAAGAGCTGGTTTTCTGTTTTCTGGCATGAGCATGCATGCCGGCCAGCTGATTGTCGTACATGCATGTGCGCCAGAAACTGGAAGACTAGCTTGCTGGTGCGCATGCGTGCGCCGGAAACCAGAAGTTCAGTTTCCGGCGCGCGCATGCTCCCTGGGCAGCTCCTCTTCCGGGTTGCGGCCCAGATGAGCGAGCGGCACGCTCCCTTTTCGGCACTCGGTGCCGAAAAGGTTCGCTATCACTGCCCTATACCATTTCAGACAAAAAGTTGTCCAATCTCTTCTTAAAAACCTCCAGTGTTGGAGCACCCACAACTTCTGGAGGCAAGCCGTTCCACTGGTTAATTGTTCTAATGTCAGGAAATTTCTCCTGAGTCCTAGGTTGCTTCTCTCCTCGATTAGCTTCCATCCATTGCTTCTTCAGGTCCTTTGGGGAATAGGCTGACCGCCTCTTCTTTGTGGCAGCCCCTTAGATATTGGATGGATTAGAAAAATACAGCGGTGATTAGCATGCTTGAATGAAGGAGAAAGAAGGGCAAGACACTAAATAAGATGGATGAAGAAGATCAGAGATATCTCTGGAATGTCTTTCTGTTGTTGAGTGAGACAGTTGTTAAGTGAGTTTTGCGACTTGTCTTGCCACAGTTGTTAAGTGAATCACTGCAGCTGATAAGTGAGTAACCTGGTTGTTAAGTGAATCTGGCTTCCCCATTGACTTTGCTTGTTAGAAGGTCGCAAAGGGTGATCACCCGACCCCGGGACACTGCAACCGTCATAAATATGAGGCAGTTGCCAAGCCTCCGAATTTTGCTCATGTGACCATGGGGATGTTGTAACTTTGAACGGTCACTAAATGAACTGTTGTAAGTCGAGGACAACCTGTAGACTACAGAACAATCTTTGAGCTTGTTAAATAAGTTGTATGAATAAGGCCAGTATGGTTAGTCCTCGACCTACGACCACAAAATTTCTGTTACTAAACAAAGCACTTATTAAGTGAGTTTTGCCTGATTTTATGACCAATTTTTATGACCTTAACTCAGTTACGCCACAGCAAATTACTGAATTACTGCATTGTTAAGTGAATCACATGGTCATTAAGCTAATCCAACTTCTCCCATTGACTTTGCTTGATGGAAGACGGCAGGGAAAGTTGCAAATAGTGATTACGTGTTGCAACCGTCATAAATGTCTATGGAGATTCTCAGTCATCCAGGTCATGAAAATAGAATAGAATAGAATAGAATAGAATAGAATAGAATAGAATAGAATAGAATAGAATAGAATAGAATAGGAGAATGGGAATAGGAAATAGAATAGGAATAGGAAATATATAATATAATATAATAAATATAATATAATAAATATAATATAATGTAATGTAATATAATATAATATAAATAATATAATACAATATAATAAATATAATATAATATAATAAATACAACACAACACAACACAACACAATAGTAAAGTAGAGCAGAGCAGAGCAGAGCAGAGCAGAGCAGAACAGAGATGGAAGGGACCTTGGAGGTCTTCTAGTCCAGCCCCCTGCTCAAGCAGGAGAACCTATACCATTTCAGACAAGTGACTGTCTAGTCTCTTCTTAAAAACCTCCAGGTTGTCCCAAAGGTGCTAGGCCCATAGACTTTTAGCTATGCACTTTGGGATGAACACCCTTCAAATGGTGAGGAAGTATGAACGGATTTCCAGAAAAATTGCAGACTGCAGGGACCATTTGCGCTTCAGTTTGAGATGCAGACAACACAGGCTCATCCCCAACAGCCTGCGCCTGTCTTCAACAGGGAAGGGACACAGGGCAGAAAAACATCCTACAGCCAAGAAGGCTCCACACCCATTTGCACCACTCAGGTGACCCTGAGGACACAGATAAACCTCCAAGTGGCCTCAACGACTCTCTAAAAAGGATGCAAATGGCCAGCTGTCTGCAAGGAGTATAAATCCTTCCATTCCAACAAGGAAGTCCAGTTGCCTCCTGAAAAAGCACCTTTGGGGACAACCATCATAAATTACATGCTGGTTGCCAGCGCCCAAATTTTGATCACATGACTGTGGGGATGCTGCAATGAATGTAAATGTGACGACCGGTTGTCAATCACTTTTTTGCAGGGCCTGCTCTAACTTCGAACAGTCGCTAAACGAACGATTGTAAATCGAGGACGATCTGTATGAAGAAGCGTGCTGGGGACAATCTCTTTATTGTGGTGCTGCAGCCGCCAATCTGCAGCCTGATGTAACACAAAGAGCCGAACTACTCCATCTTTCCGTTTGCCCACCTCTGCAGGTGTAAGAGATGCTCTTAATCAAACTTACAGCCAGTCTGATTGGGGAAAAGGTCTGATGCATCATGAGAAGTGACCGAAGGCGTCAGGTCATCTGCCGAAGACTGCGTCTCCTCCTCTTCTTCTCCAGAAAGTAGGTCCTTTGCTATCTGCTCCTTCATTCAACAATCAGAAAAAGAGGAGATTTTTTTTTTTAAAAAGACAAGATTATGTAGAGTCAAAGATTGGGTTGACAACACTTAAAATCAAGGAGAAGGATGAAACTGAATACTTTTTAACATGGGATTTGTTTTATCAATGGCTAATAGAAACAGAAGTTAGAAATCCAAAAGCATAAGCAAGAGAATGATTAATTATAGAAGGAAGGTTCATCAAAATAGACAAGCAAATATTATGATCTGATCATTATTAATGCTGGTGCTATTATTATTATTATCTCTTTTATTCATTAAACATGAAACTCAGTCAACTGAACATTTAAAAGTTTTACAAATACCACTGACTGGTGCTAATGGTTGATACGGGTTGCTGCCAGCGTCCTAGGTTATAATTATAATAATAATAATAATAATAATAATAATAATAATAATAATAATAATAATAATAATAATAATAATAATAATAATAATAATAACAATAATAATAATAATAATAATAATTAATTAATTATTATTATTATTATCTCTCTTATTCATTAAACATGAAACTCAGTCAACTGAACATTTAAAAATGTATCACAAATATTATTAACTGGCACTGATGGTTGATACGGGTTGCTGCCAACATCCTAGGTATCGACCAAGTATTTTCTTAAAATATACGATGTTCCGAGTAGCGCAGTCTTTTGCAGTTCCGCTGGTGTTATTGCAGGAAGCTGCAATTTCTTGATGTGTTTTGTGAAATTCTTGGACATGGTACCAAGTGCCCCGATGACAATGGGTATCACTGTCACATGTTTCATCCATAATTGTGTAGTTTCGATGGCCAGTTTTCTAGTTCTTTTTCTTTGAGTATTATTATTATTATTATTATTATTATTATTATTATTATTATTATTATTATTATAAATTAATTGTACCCAGACAACGCACTGTTTATGTAATCACTAAATTTTGCATGTTTATTAAAAAAAAAGACTTTGTCAACGGCTATCTTATTATTCCAATGAGACCGAAATTTGTGTCTTGACTACACTTAGGTTTGTTTCCGCTCTCCTGAAGCTCTGATGGAAAGGGAGGATAAAAACACGTGACAAAAAAATGTTATTTCTGTGGCAAAATCCCTCTTTACGATTTTGCACACGAGATGAAGCATCCTTCACTGAAGACTGGGACAACTGGAAATTATTATTTTTTTTCACAGCCAGATGCCAAAAACATTTTACTTGCTTTTTTTAATTCAGGGGCTGAGGGACAGGCAGCAGTGAAATCATGTCCCCCGCCGCCCAAAAAAGATTGGCAGAATTTCCAGTGTTTTATTTTTTTCTCCATGTTTGGAAAATTTGGGAGGAGTGGCATAAATTATTGGGCTTACCTGGGAACATCTCTCCTCTTATTCCATTTGATCTGGAACTGCCTTTCTTTCACATGATCAGGTTTGAGACTGAACAATTCTCTCAACTCCATTTTGTGAACCCTGCTTCTTAAATTCAACCTATTTGAAATTTGAAGTTTAAAGTGTGGTGTTTTTTTGTTTGTTTTTTAGGGAACAAGCAAGCTGTTGGGCTGTTCCCTGGTCAATTGGAAGTAGGTTTTATTGTGTAGAACAGTGTTTGTCAACCTCAGCCACTTGAAGAGGTGTGGACTTCAACTCCCAGAATTCCCCAGCCGGCAGGGCTGGCTGGGGAATTCTGGGAGTTGAAGTCCACGCATCTTCAAGGGGCGTGAGAAATATTGGTGTAAAAAGAAATATCTAAAAGTTTGACCACAGACAGATGAGGATAAGTAAAGGAACATCCGATTACAAGACTAATGATTACATTCCTGGTCAAGAACAGAGAGCAACATTAATCCAGTCATCAGAGTCCAGTGTGATCAAACAAGTTTTCAGGTGAATCTGTTCCCCACTGAAAATGAAAGACTGTATATTGTGGGGTCCTTGGTGTTCTCTCAGCTTGGTTGTTTTCTTGCAGACATTTCACGACCCAACTAGGTAACAACTTCAGTGCTAGAAGGGAGTGGGGTTTGCTCTCTGTTTATACACAAGTGGGTTGCAATGCTGTCGGCATTGGTAGAAGCGTTCTTGATAGTTCCTTGATCGGGCTGTTGTGTATTGTTTGATTGCTGGTCTGACTCGGTAGGGGCAAGCCATATATAAACAGAGAGCAAATCCCAAACTACCTTCTAGCACTGATGATGTAACCTAGTTGGGTAAGGAAACATCTGCAAGAAAACAACCAAGCTCAGAGAAACACCAAGGACCCCACAGTTCAACCCTGAGCTACAAACAGTCTCTTATAATGATGGACTGTTGTATTTGATTACCATTCTGCTGCTATAGTTACCTGCACCTGGAAACACGTGTCAGAAAGTTCAGCTTTGAGGAATGTATCTCTCTGAATTTCCTGTGTATAGGGAAACCATTCGTTTGGTGTTAGGAGATTTGACCGAATACAGGTAGTCCTTGACTTACAACATTTCACTTAGTGACCGTTCAAAGTTACGACAGCACTGGAAAAAGTGACTTATGGCCATTTTTCACACACTTATGACCGTTGCAGCATCCCCATGGCCACACGATTTACATATGGATGCTTGACAACTGATTCAGATTTATGACGGTTGCAGGGTCCTGAGGTCATGTGGGATCCCCTTCTTGCGACCTTCTGACAAGCAAAGTCCATGGGGAAGCCAGATTCGCTGAACAACCGTTACTAATTTAACAACTGCAGTGATTCCCTTAACAAATGTGGCAAGGTAAGTCGTAAATTGTGGCAAGATTCACTTAACAAATTTCTCACTTAATAACATAACCTTTGGGCTCAGTTGTGGTCATAAGTTGAGGACTACCTGTAATTCTACAGACCTAACAAAGTTAATAAAATCAGGCAGAACTGGTGCATATTGGGTCTCCTTAATTAAACCATGCCATCAGAAAGTGAGCCTTCTAAGTGATGGCAGGAGCCATGGTGACGCAGTGGTTAGAATGCAGTATTGCAGGCTAACTCTGCTCACTGCCAGGAGTTCGATCCTGACCAGCTGAAAGTTGACTCAGCCTTCCATCCTTCCAAAGTCGGTAAAATGAGGACCCAGATTGTTGGGGGCAAGAGGCTGACTCTGTAAACCACTTAGAGAGGGGCTGTAAAGCACCGTGAAGCGCAGGGGTGGGTTCCAATTTTTTTTACTACCACTCTGTGGGTGTGGCTTAATTTTGTGGGTGTGGCTTAATTTTGTGGGAGTGGCTTGACGGTCATGTGACCGGGTGGGAGTGGCTTGATGGCCATGTGACTGGGTGGGAGTGGCTTGACGGCCATGTGACTGGGTAGGAGTGGCTTGACGGCCATGTGACCGGGTGGGAGTGGCTTGGCGGTCATGTGACCGGGTGGGAGTGGCTTGGCAGTCATGTGACTGGGTGGGAGTGGCTTGGCAGCCATGTGACCGGGTGGGAGTGGCTTGGCAGCCATGTGACCGTGTGGGAGTGGCTTGGCAGTCATGTGACTGGGTGGGAGTGGCTTGGCAGCCATGTGACCGGGTGGGAGTGGCTTGGCAGCCATGTGACCGTGTGGGAGTGGCTTGGCAGTCATGTGACTGGGTGGGAGTGGCTTGGCAGCCATGTGACCGGGTGGGAGTGGCTTGGCAGCCATGTGACCGTGTGGGAGTGGCTTGGCAGTCATGTGACTGGGTGGGAGTGGCTTGGCAGCCATGTGACCGGGTGGGAGTGGCTTGGCAGCCATGTGACCGTGTGGGAGTGGCTTGGCAGTCATGTGACTGGGTGGGAGTGGCTTGGCAGCCATGTGACCGGGTGGGAGTGGCTTGGCAGCCATGTGACCGTGTGGGAGTGGCTTGGCAGTCATGTGACTGGGTGGGAGTGGCTTGGCAGCCATGTGACCGGGTGGGAGTGGCTTGGCAGCCATGTGACCGTGTGGGAGTGGCTTGGCAGTCATGTGACTGGGTGGGAGTGGCTTGGCAGCCATGTGACCGGGTGGGAGTGGCTTGGCAGCCATGTGACCGTGTGGGAGTGGCTTGGCAGTCATGTGACTGGGTGGGAGTGGCTTGGCAGCCATGTGACCGGGTGGGAGTGGCTTGGCAGCCATGTGACCGTGTGGGAGTGGCTTGGCAGTCATGTGACTGGGTGGGAGTGGCTTGGCAGCCATGTGACCGGGTGGGAGTGGCTTGGCAGCCATGTGACCGTGTGGGAGTGGCTTGGCAGTCATGTGACTGGGTGGGAGTGGCTTGGCAGCCATGTGACCGGGTGGGAGTGGCTTGGCAGCCATGTGACCGTGTGGGAGTGGCTTGGCAGTCATGTGACTGGGTGGGAGTGGCTTGGCAGCCATGTGACCGGGTGGGAGTGGCTTGGCAGCCATGTGACCGTGTGGGAGTGGCTTGGCAGTCATGTGACTGGGTGGGAGTGGCTTGGCAGCCATGTGACCGGGTGGGAGTGGCTTGGCAGCCATGTGACCGTGTGGGAGTGGCTTGGCAGTCATGTGACTGGGTGGGAGTGGCTTGGCAGCCATGTGACCGGGTGGGAGTGGCTTGGCAGCCATGTGACCGTGTGGGAGTGGCTTGGCAGTCATGTGACTGGGTGGGAGTGGCTTGGCAGCCATGTGACCGGGTGGGAGTGGCTTGGCAGCCATGTGACCGTGTGGGAGTGGCTTGGCAGTCATGTGACTGGGTGGGAGTGGCTTGGCAGCCATGTGACCGGGTGGGAGTGGCTTGGCAGCCATGTGACCGTGTGGGAGTGGCTTGGCAGTCATGTGACTGGGTGGGAGTGGCTTGGCAGCCATGTGACCGGGTGGGAGTGGCTTGGCAGCCATGTGACCGTGTGGGAGTGGCTTGGCAGTCATGTGACTGGGTGGGAGTGGCTTGGCAGCCATGTGACCGGGTGGGAGTGGCTTGGCAGCCATGTGACCGTGTGGGAGTGGCTTGGCAGTCATGTGACTGGGTCGGGTGGTTTACTCGGAAGTAAGAATTCTTTAGAGGACAATTAATATAAATCCAGCGAAAGGAGAGAGACGTAAAATAATTTGCCAAACTGCCTCCCTCCCTCCCTCTCCCCCCCACCAATACAGAGAGGAACAGTTGGTTTACTCGGAAGTAAGTCTCACCAGGCTATGGGGGGGAATCACACATCTCTGCACCCTGCCTTGCTTTCCTTTTTCACACTCACACACACACACACACACACACACACACACAACCTTCCTACACCTTCCCTCCCCATTCTACCCCTTGCCTTCCCATATCTGCGCTGGGATTCTCCTCAAAGTGGAGAAAATGTGCCTCAAAGTGGAGAAAAGGTGTGATATCCTAGCGATCTCAATTGCCCCGGCTGAAAGGCACATTTTCTTCACTTTGAGGAGAATTTTACACACACACACACACACACACACACACACACACACACACACACACACAACCTTCCTACACCTTCCCTCCCCATTCTACCCCTTGCCTTCCCATATCTGCGCTGGGATTCTCCTCAAAGTGGAGAAAATGTGCCTCAAAGTGGAGAAAAGGTGTGATATCCTAGCGATCTCAATTGCCCCGGCTGAAAGGCACATTTTCTTCACTTTGAGGAGAATCCCAGCGCAGAAAAGGAAAGGTGCAGAAGGTTGTGTGTGTGTAAAAGGAAAGCAAAGCAGGGTGCAGAGATGTGCGATTCCCCCCCCCCATAGCCTGGTGAGACTTACTTCCGATTTATATATATTTATATATAAATCCTTATATATAAATATAAGGATTTATATTAATTGTCCTCTAAAGAATTCTTACTTCCGAGGAAACCAACTGTTCCATTTGAAATACTAGGCGATTATTTCAATCCTAGCATTGAATTTAGTGAGACTTACTTCCAAGTAAACCAAGTGTTCCTTCCCCCCCACCCCCAATAGCCTGGTCTCCAGTTCAGAAGAGGAACCAACTGCTTTCTGGAGTGTGGTCGAGTGAAATGGCCTCTGCACCCTGCCTTCCTTTCCTTTTTCACACACACACACACACACACACACACACACACACACACACACACACACACACACACACACACACACACAGAGATCGCTAGGATCTCACTTCCTCTCTCCC
>QLTV01003262.1:127057-137120 GCA_003457575.1 Thermophis baileyi
AGGAAAGCCGGCTGGGTGACTCTGGGCCAATCGCCAGGAGACAGTGAGTTCTAGTCCCACCTTAGCCAGGAAAGCCGGCTGGGTGACAGTGGGTCAGTTACCAGGAGACAGTGAATTCTAGTCCCACCTTAGCCAGGAAAGCCAGCTGGGTGACTTTGGGCCAATCATCAGGAGACAGTGAGTTCTAGTCCCATTTTAGCCATGAAAGCCGGCTGGGTGACTTTGGGCCAATTGCCAGGAGACAGTGAGTTCTAGTCCCACCTTAGCCAGGGAAGCCAGCTGGGTGACAGTGGGTCAGTCACTCTCTTTCTCAATCCAACTTGCTTCAAGGTTGTTGTTGTGGGGGAAATAGGAAGAGGACAGTCTGGTAGATATGTCTGCCATCTTGAGTTATTTGTCAAAATAATAAAACGGGATAGAAATGACATAACAAATTAAAATCCAGGAGAATCAAATTCTAACACATACATCTCAACCTGGGGGCCCCACCGGACAAGGCAGTTTGGACCGTCCCCTACCTTATCCAGGGTCATGTCTGGAAGGTTGGGTGTGGCATCGTTGCTCTCACTCTCCTGCTCAGAGATGGCGTCAGAAGCCTCATAGCCATACAGTGCCAGCAGCTCTTCGAAGGGCATCTCACTGTTCTGAGCAACAAGACAGAGTAATATTTATTCCCCAGTTCTGGCAATGGGGAACTTGCAAATCGGCAACACAATATATAGCAGTGATGGCGAACCTTTTCGCCACCGAGTGCCCAAACCGGAATGCGTGTGCATGTGTGTGTGCGATGGAGCACCGGAAACCCGAAGACCAGCTGGCCGGCGCGTGCATGCCTGTTTTTTGGCCGTTTTTGGGGCCGTTTTCAGGCTGTTTCAGGCCTGAAAACAGCCTGAAACAGCCCGAAAAACGGCCTGGTTTTTGGCAGTTTTCAGGCCATTTTTCGGCACCCGCGAAGACCAGCTGGCCAGTCCGGTGCCCGCGAAGACCATGTGTGCTGGAAACCAGAAGAGCAGCTGGCGACGGCGCGCGTGCCCACAGAAAGGGCTCTGTGTGCCACCTCTGGCACACGTGCCATAGGTTCGCCATCACAGATATATAGGAACATACAGGTAGTCCTCGACTTACAACCATTCATTTAGTGACCGTTCAAAGTTGCAATGGCATTGACAAAAGTGACCTATGACTGTTTTTCACGCTTACGGCCATTGCAGTATCCCCGTGGTCACATGATCAAAATTCAGACGGTTGGCAACTGGCAAGTACTTATGACAGTTGCAGTGTCCCGGGGTCATGTGATCGCCTTTTGCGACCTTCTGACAAGCAAAGTCAATGCAGAAACCAAATGGATTGTGTTACTAACTTAACTGCAGGGATTCACTTAACAACGGTGGCAAGAAAAGTTGTAGAATGGGGCAAAATTCACTGAAGAACTGTTTCGCTTAGCAACAAAATTTTGGGTTCAATTGTGGTCATATACAGGTAGCTCTCGAGTTATGACCGGTAGTGCAGCAACCTTTTGAAGTTCTCACACACCCTCCCAAGGTATTTATGACACAGTTCCAGAGTTCTGAGTTCTTGCCCCCCTCCCTTAACAGAAATCTTAACAGAATAACAGAGTTGGAAGGGACCTTGTAGGTCATCTAGTCCAACCCCCTGCCCAAGCAGGAGACCCTACACCATGTCTGACAGATGGCAGTCCAGTCTCTTCTTGAAGAGTGATGAAGCTCCCACAACTTCTGAAGGCAACTTCTGTTCCATTGGTTGATTGTTCTCACTGTCAGAAAATTTCTCATTTCTAGGTTGAATCTCTCCTTGATCAGTTTCCATCCATTATTCCTTGTCTGGCCTTCAGGTGCTTTGGAAAATAGCTTGACCCCCTCCTCTCTGTGGCAGCCCCTCAAATATTGGAAGGCTGCTATCATGTCTCCCCTGGTCCTTCTCTTCACTAGACTAGCCATGCCCAGTTCCTGTAACCGTTCTTCCTATGTCTCCAGTCCCCTAATCATCCTGGTTGCTCTCCTCTGCACTTTTTCTAGAGTCTCAACATCTTTTTTATAGTGTGGTGACCAAAACTGGATGCAGTACTCTAGGTGTGGTCTAACTAAGGCTTTATAGAGTGGTATTAGTACCTCACTTGATCTTGATTGTATCCCTCCGTTAATGCAATTTAGGATTGTATTGGCTTTTTTGGCTGCTGCCCCACACTGCTGTCTCATATTTAGCTGGTTGTCCACTAGGACTCCAAGATCCCTCTCACAGTCACTGCTATTGAGCCTGGTTTCTCCCAATCTATATGTGTACTTTTGATTTTTCTTGCCTAAGCGTAAGACTTTACTTTTCTCTACACTGAATTTCATTTTGTTAGATAGGACCCAGTGTTCGAGTCGGTCAAGATCCATCTGGATCTTGAGCCTATCATCTAGGGTGTTGGCTATTCCTGCCATCTTAGTATCATTCGCAAATTTGGTAAGTCCCCCTTCTATTCCCTCATCTAAGTCATTTATGAAGAAGATATTGGAGAGTACTGGGTGACAACTCTCGAAACGACTCTAGCTGAAGCCATATTTTTCTTGCTTTATTTCTTAGTTGCCATACTTATGGAGGGGGAGGGGGACTCATGGAATGTAGGATGTCTTCCTCCAATGTGCCAGACATAACAATGATAAGGCTCCTGAGAACCAAGGCCAGATCAACATGCCCTAGCAACGGCAGGAGGGAGTGCTGAGAAGTTCATCACCTGCTTGGTTGGCTAATGTGACCTGTGACACAAAGGGGGGTGGACAGTTATCTATTCTTTAATTATACCAAAAACGCGGGAATTATTCAGTGTTGGTTTTACATCTGACCGTGCCGATATGATGTACCCAATAAACAGGATTTTTGAGGAAGCCTAATTGGTTGGGAGCATTACTCGGAACCATGACACGGGGCCTAAGACGGAACCTTGTGGTACCCACCTTGTGGTTACTTCCCTCCTTGCAGTCACATGACCACATTTTGAACACTTAACAGAATAACAGAGTTGGAAGGGACTTTGTAGGTCATCTAGTCCAACCCCCTGCCCAAGCATTACATATACACCATTTCTGACAGATGGCAGTCCAGTCTCTTCTTGAAGAGTGATGAAGCTCCCACAACTTCCGAAGGTAAGCTGTTCCAATGGTTGATTGTTCTCACTGTCAGAAAATTTCTCATTTCTATGTTGAATCTCTCCTTGATCAGTTTCCATCCATTATTCCTTGTCTGGCCTTTGGGTGCTTTGGAAAATAGCTTGACCCCCTCCTCTCTGTGGCAGCCCCTCAAATATTGGAAGACTGCTATCATATCTCCCCTGGTCCTTCTCTTCACTAGACTAGCCATGCCTGTAACTATTCTTCATATGTTTTAGCCTCCTGTCCCTTAATCATCTTGGTTGCTCTTCTCTGCACTTTTTCTAGAGTCTCAACATCTTTTTTATACTTGGCAACCCTGTTGTGGTGGAATCCTCTGGCTAAAGAGAAAGGGGAATAAAGAGGTGGTCTACTTTGGAGTTGCTCATGGAAGAAAACGGCAGAGGCCAGACTACAGGTAGACCTCAACTTACAACCACAACTAAGCCCAACATTTCTGTTGCTAAGCGAAACATTTGTTAAGTGAATTTTGCCACCATTTTCCGACCTTTCGTTTCCACAGTTGTTAAGTGAATCACTGCAGTTGTTAAGTTAGTATCACGATTGTTAAATGAATCTGGCTTCCCCATTGACTTTGCTTGTCAGAAGGTCACAAAAGGGGATCGCATAACTCCAGGACACTGCCACCGTCATAAATGTGAGTCAGTCGCCAAGTGTCTGAATTTTGATCATGGGACCATGGGGAATGCTGCAACGGTCCTAAGTGTGACAAACAGGCGTAAGTCACTTTTTGCAGTTCCGTTGTAACTTTGAACAGTCACTAAATGAAGTGTTGTAAGTTGAGGACTACCTGTATTGAAGCATTCATCTGCTGGTTCCCAAGAGAATTTTATTTATTTTTATTTACTTATTATTATTTATTTTAGGGACTGCAGAGAATGCAATAGAATAGGTAGCTAGTCGGACAAGATTCGTTTAAATAAGTTATCAAGAATAAAGAAATTGCTTTGACCAATTCACGAAGTTGTTCTGATTGACACCGGCCTGCGTTTACAACTGTACGCAGTATCTGATGGTAAGATTCTACATTTAGGCAAGAAAAACAAAATGCACAGGTATGGTATACGGTATATGGTACCTGGCTCAATAGCAGTAACTGTGAGAGGGATTTTGGAGTCCTAGTGGACAACCATTTAAATATGAGCCAGCCGTGTGCAGCAGCTGCCAAAAAAGCCAACACAGTTCTAGGCTGCATAAAGAGAGGGATAGAATCAAGATCACGTGAAGTGCTAATACCACTTTATATTGCCTTGGTAAGGCCACACTTGGAATACAGCATTCAGTTTTGGTCGCCACGATGTAAAAAGGATGTTGAGACTCTAGAAAGAGTGCAGAGAAGAGCAACAAAGAGGCTTGTCACGTGCGCAGCCGCGCAGCTTAGAGGGAACTGCCTGGGATATGTATATTTGCCTTCATTCGTGACATGGTAGCAGTATTCAAGGATTTGAGGGGCTGGCGCAAAGAAGAGGGAGTCAGCCTATTCTCCAAAGCACCTGAAGGCAGAACAAGAAGCAATGGATGGAAACTAATCAAAGGAGAGAAGCAACCTAGAACTAAGGAGAAACTTCCTGACAGAACAGTTAATCAGTGGAACAACTTGCCTCCAGAAGTTGTGAATGCTCCAACACTGGAAGTTTTCAAGAAGATGTTGGATAACCATTTGTCTGAAATGGTATAGGGTTTCCTGCCTGAGCAAGGGGTTGGACTAGAAGACCTCCGAGGTCCCTTCCAACTCTGTTATTCCATTCCATTCCATTCTATTCTATTGTCACATGACTGTGATTTCTGATGTTTTTCCTGAAACCAAAACAATCTGTCAAAAGCAAACAAAAGGTTTGCTCAATGATTGCTGTGTTCGCTTTACAACTGCAGCGTTTGCTATATGCTTAACGCCACCACAAAATAAGGTCATAAAATCAGATTGCTCTTGTGATGATCTGCTTTCCTAATCTTTCTTTATTCGAAGAAGATAATATATTTAATTTTGTTTTCGTTTGGAAATCGCTTATGGGTTTTGTGCTTGTGATGGGGAAAAAGAATGAAACTCCGATTTTGTTTCTGCTGGTTAGATAGCTTTGTTGTGGTAGAAATGGCTAGTATACAGGTAGTCCTCAACTTACAACAGTTCATTTAGTGACCATTCAAAGTTACGATGACACTGAAAAAAGTGACTTATGATCATTTTTTAGAGTTACTACCTTTGTAGCAGTCCCATGATCATGTGATCAAAATTCAGACGCTTGGCAACTGGTTCATATTTATGACGGTTGCAGTGTCCCAAAGTCATGTGATCCCCTTTTGCGACCTTCTGACAAACAAAGTCAATGGGGAAGCCAGATTCACTTAACAACCGTGTCATTAACTTAACAACTGCAGTGATTCACTTAACAACTGTGGCAAGAAAGGTCATAAAATGGGGCAAAACTCACTTAACAAATGTCTCACTTAACAACATGAAATTTTGGGCTTGATTGTGGTCGTAAATCGAGGACTATCTATATACTATTGTGCAAAAGTAAAAAAGCTGAGGTTGTAAATGTTATTTATCTTCTACTGTGCTAAAAAGAATTGGAACTCAATGATGCTTTTCCCCCCTCCCTACCCCACATCGTCTCTTCTTCCCTTTGTCTTTCCCCTAGTTTTCCATAACTTTTGATTTTCCTTTGTATTTTATATTTTGATAAACTAATAAAATTTGAAAAACCGAAAGAAGATCATCATGACTATAAGAACACACAAGTTTTCAACATGTTCAAAAACCTAAATCGGTGACATCCCTGGGTAAGCCCCGAAGGTTTCAAGAGGCAACTGGACTTTCTTGTTTTTTCTTTGAAGACGTTTCGCTTCTCATCCAAGAAGCTTCTTCAGCTCTGACTGGATGGTGGGGATTGGAAGGATTTATATTCCTTGCAGACTGCTGGTCATTTGCATCCTTTTAGAGAGCTGTTGAGGCCACCTGGAGGTTTGTCTGTGTCCTCAGAGTCACCTGAGTGATGCAAATGGGTGTGGAGCCTTCTTGGGACTGCTGAAAGGACTGTGTTGTAGACTGGAGATAGATTTAGAATTTAGAATAGAATAGAGCTGGAAGGGACCTTGGACGTCTTATAGTCCAGTTCCCTGCTCAAGCAGGAGAACCTATAGTATTTCAGATAAGTGACTGTCTAGTCTCTTCTTAAAAACCTCCATTGATGGAGCACCCACAATTTCTAAAGGCAAGCTAGTTAATTGTCCTTACTGTTAGGAAGTTTCTCCTTAATTCCAGGTTGATTCTCTCTTTGGTTAGCTTCCAACCATTGTTTCTTTCTTGTCCTGCCCTCTGGTGCTTTGTAGAATAAGACAGTTGGCCTAACATTATTATTGCAACATAGTGTCATCAGTCACATTGTCCAATGGATATAGCTGGCAGGCTCCTCTCCTCCTTTAACAGCCATCTGTTACGATGACCTTGGTTCCTACAGGAAAACTTTTTGTTTTGACTGTTAGCTGGGCTATCTACTTCCCCCCTCCCCTTCTTTCTCAGGCTTCGTGGCAACTTTGAGGCAGCACAACATGGCTTCAGCCAGGTTTGCTTCAGAGTTGGAGTCAGCCTCCAGCTGACTGAGAATCTCTACAGACTTTTAGCTATACAATTTGGGATGAACACCCTTGGAATGGTGTGGGAGTAGGAATGGATTTCCAGAGGAAAAATTGCAGACTACAGGAACCAGGAGCACTACTCAGGTGACCCTGAGGACACAGATAAACCTCCAAGTGCTTCAAGGACCCTCTAAAAAGGATGCAAATGACAAGCTGTCTGCAAGGAGTATAAATCCTTCCATTCCCCACCATCCAGTCAGAGCTGAAGAAGCTTCTTGGATGAGAAGCGAAGCGTCTTCAAAGAAAAAACAAGAAAGTCCAGTTGCCTCTTGAAAAAAGCACCTTTGGGACAACCTTGACCTGGATGACTGAGAATCTCCATAGACCTTCCCTGGGTAAGCAAAGAAGATGCAAGAATAGACCTCCAAGCCCCTTACCTGGGCGGCATTGAAACTCTTCTCTATCTCTTCCAAAGGCTTCGCTTTCTCCTCTGCGTGGTCTGGTTCCTCGTCGGCCTCCTCCGTTTTTTCCTGTACTCCGTAGTTCTGGGACAGGATTTCAGCCAGGTTGAATCGGTGGTCAGCTGAGCCCATAGACACCACTGCGTGGATTTTTGGGGGGGGGGGCAGGAGGGAAAAAAAGCCACAGTTAGCCACTTTAGAACTGAATTTGATTTACTTATTTACAAAATTTATAGGGCGTCCTTCTTACCTCAAAGTATAAACCTGAATAAACCTGAGATCCATCTAGATTTCATCACTTTATACAGGTAGCCTTCGACTTATGATGAACATTTCCATTGCTAACCAAGACATTTGTTAAGTGAACTTAGCACCATTTTACGACCTTCCTTGCCACAGTTGTTAAGTGAATCACTGCAGTTATTAAGTTATTAAGACGGTTGTTAAGTGAATCTGGCTTCCCCATTGATTTTGCTTGTCAGAAGGTCGCAAAAAGGGAATCGCATGACACTGGGACACTGCGACCGTCATAAATACATGCCAGTTGCCAAGTGGCCGAATTTTGATCACTTGACCATTGGGGGATGCTGCAATGGTCATAAGTGTGAAAAACATTGTAGGTCCCTTTTTTCAGTGCCACTGTAACTTTGAACGGTCAGTAAAGGAACGGTTGTTAGTCGAGGACTACCTGTAGAAGAATCATGAGGATGAAGCTAAACACAACAATTTATAAAATACAGAAAGTATCTCATGAGCGATTACCAAAGATGGTGTAAAGGAAATTATGCATCTCTGGCAGATGGGAATCCTACATTTGGGAGGCCACCAACAAAGATTATGGTTTTCTTGGTATCTATCAATCAACAGGTAGTCCTCAACTTACAACCATTCATTTAGCAACCATTCAAATTTACAAGAGTTTAGGACTGGTCTGTCAGAGTTTGCAGCACACAAGTAAATGAACTTCAGCAGTGTTCAATTATATATAAGAAACTTCTTTATATACAATACCATACAGCAGAATCCAGAAGTACAGAATCAATAAGCACAGAAGTAATATTCACAGAAGCAAGATATAATACAGAGGCAAGTCATTACAGAGGCACTCATATATCTATCTATCTATCTATCTATCTATCTATCTATCTATCTATCTATCTATCTATCTATCTATCTATCTATCTATCTATCTATCTATCTATATACATACATACATACATACATACATACATACATACATACATACATACACACACAGGTCTGGGTCACCAAACAGTCCTCATTAGCTGACCTGTTACCATGTCTATCCCAATTCATGAACCTTTATATAGTGACATGGTCCTCACACCTATGACCACTGCAGCATCCCAACGGTCACGTGATTGCAATTTGCAACCTTCCCGGCTAGCTTCCAATGAGCAAAGTCAGCGGGGGAAGCCGGATTCGCTTAATGGCCATGTGATGCACTTAACAACTGCAACTGATGTGCTTAAAAACTGTGGCAAAAAGGTCATAAAATCGGCTGTGACTCATTTAGCGAACACAATGCTTAGCAATGGAAATTCTGGTCCCAACTGTGGTCGTAAGTCAAGGACTACCTGTAATTCTTACTTTTGGTGGAGATTAAAAGCTAATCTCTCTGGTTGGGCAGCTCCAAAGTAGATCAGCCCACATTTACAGCTAGGTCTAAAGGTACAAACCAGTATTTTCACCGGAGGTAGATTTGGTCTCTAGTGTTTTGGTATTTTTGGGTGGATGCGCAGCAAGTTGGTTGCAGAGATGGAGAACCAAAGCAGTACCAGGAGAAATATTAATGAACAATCATAATTCAAAATTAACGAACAATAATAATAATAATTCAAAAAGACCGGTCTTGAGACTGGAAGGTCCCCTTACCTGCCGTGGTATGAAGACTGGATCGCCCAGAACATAAGTTATGTGCAGGATAAGACGCGATTCTTGGGCTCTGCCTCCCAATCGAGGCCTTTAAAAGGAAAAAGAAAATGAGTTATTTCACAATTCATATTTATATGACGTAGATTTACACTTTGCCTTTCTGTTAAAGAAACTGAGATTAGAATAGAATAGAATAACAGAGTTGGAAGGGACCTTGGAGGTCTTCTAGTCCAACCCCCTGCTTAGGCAGGAAACCCTACACCACTTCAGACAAATGGTTGTCCGATCTCTTCTTAAAAACTTCCAGTGTTGGAGCATTCACAACCTCTGGAGGCAAGTTGTTCCACTGATTAATTGTTCTCACTGTCAGGAAATTTCTCATTAGTTCTAGATTGGTTCTCTCCTTGATTGTTAGACAGGAAAGAAAGAAAAAGTTTCTTAATAAAGGGTGACATGATTAAAAGCTAGAATAAGTGACAGGAATAAAGGGATTATTTATGTATACATTTTTATTTGATAAAATGAAAGTAATAATGAGAAATAGGTGGAATAAATGAATAATGATAGATTGTAATCTAATATAGATGTGTATTGTTATTAGAAATACATAAGTTGATTGAATGTAATAATAATGTTTAATCTGATCAGTTTCATATGTATTGGGATGTATGGTGCCCAGGTGCCACACTGTTCACACATTGATTTGTCATTTTTATTTAGAATAGAATAGAATAGAATAGAATAGAATAGAATAGGGAGATCTTCTAGTCCAGACCCCTGCTCAAGCAGGAGAACCTATACCATTTCAAATAGGTGACTGTCTAGAGTCATCTTAAAACATCCAGTGATGGAGCGTCCTTGATTTCTGGAAGCAAACTGTTTCACTGATTAATTGTCCTCACTGTTAGGAGGTTTCTCCTTAATTCCAGGTTGCTTCTTTCTTTGATTAGTTTTCAAACA
>QLTV01003262.1:137288-152154 GCA_003457575.1 Thermophis baileyi
CAGTGCTCTATAGCGTCGTTTTGAGGGTAGGAGTTGAAACAATTTATGTTCAGGATGCGAGGGGTCAGTGAATATTTTCATGGCCCTCTTTTTGACTCGTGCAGTATACAGGTCCTCAATGGAAGGCAGGTTGGCAGTAATTGTTTTTTCTTTTTTTTTTTTTTAAAAAAAAACTTTTTTAAAAAAAGAACTGAGATTGTTTCCTAGCTCATACTGTACTAAATTTCTCAGTTGTGCTAGTCTTCATCTTCAAGATCATGTAAAGTATTAGCACTGCTTTATAAAGCCTTAGTAAGACGACACTTGGAATAAAGTATGTACTGCATCCAGTTTTGGTCACCACAATATAAAAAAGATGTAGAGACTCTGGAAAGAGTGCAGAGAAGAGCAACCAGGATGATTAGGGGACTGGAGGCTAAAACATACAAAGAACAGTTGAAGGAATTGGGTGTGTCTAGTTTAATGAAAAGAAGGATTAGGGGTGACATGATAGCAGTCTTCCAGTATTTGAGGGGCTGCCACAAAGAAGAGGAGGATCAACCTATTGTCCAAAGCACCTGAAGCAATGGATGGAAAGTAGTCAAGGAGAGAAGCAACCTAGAATTAAAGAGAAACTTCCTAACGGTGAGGAGAATTAACCGGTGGAACAGCTTTCCTCCAGAAGTTGTGGGTGCTCCATCACTGGAGGCTTTTAAGAAGAGACTGGACAGCCACATGTCTGGAATGGTATAGGGTCTCCTGCTTGAGCAGGGGATTAGACTAGAAGACCTCCAACGTCCCTTCCAATTCTGTTATTCGTCTGGTGGACTATTGTTTTTCAATGGCATTCATCTAAATTTGATGACCTCTGGATGGTTTAAACTAGAGCAGGGGTGTCAAACTCAAGGCCCGCGAGCCGGATCGGCCCACGGGGTGATTAGATCTGGCCCACAGGGCTGCCCTGGAAATAGCGAAGAACCAGCCCGCGGAGCCTTTGGCAGCGAAAACAGAGCTGGGGGGGGGGGCGCATGTGAGGAGGTGGTAAGCGCAGCCGGGCACCCCCTCAGGGAAACGGGGCTGGGCTGGGCTGTGAGGTCCCGTTGCCCTGGGAGCTCAAGGGCCAGGCTGGGCGCTTGCCCTCCGCTGCCTAGGGCTCTGGATGGCCTGCGCCGCCATCTGGAGGTCCTCCGCGTGGCCTGAGAGGGATGGCGAGGCTCCTCTGGAGGACAAGTGTTTGGCCCTCTCCCTGGTTTCGCCTTTCTCTACTGGAGACAATGGATAGCCCAGCCCCGCCCAGACCACCACAGGCGCCCCCGACAGGAGTGACGTCGAGCTGGCCTCTCCCCCCCGGCCCCGCCCCCCCCCGAGGTCAAACACAACCCTGATGCGGCCCTCAATGAAATCGAGGGACACCCCTGAACTACAGCTACCATCATTCCCAGCAGCACAGCAGCTGGGATGATAGGAACTGTGGTGCAATGTATTTATTTGGACCAGTTAATCTCTCTCAGCCCAACCCACCTCACAGGATTGTTGTTGTGCGGAAAACAGAAGGATAAAGGTGTATTGCTGCCTTGAGTTACACGTAAATATAATAAAGGCAGGATACTCGTCCTCGTCTTACCACCCCAATTGAGCCCAACACTTCTGTTCCTAAGTGAGACATTTGTTAAGTGAGTTTTGCCCCCAGTTTACAACCTTTTTTTTTTTTTGCCACAGTTGTTAAGTGAATCACTGCAGTTGTTAAGATAGCCACACGGTTGTTAAGTGAATCTGGCTTCCCCCATTGACTCTGCTGGTCAGGAGGTCGCAAAAGTGACCTTGGGACCCAACAACCGTCATAACTATGAACCGGCTGCCAAGCGTCTGAACTTTGATCCCATGATCAAGAGGATGCTGCCACAGTCAATAAGTGTAAAAAATGGTCATGTGTCACTTTTTCCCCCCAGTGCCGCTGTAACTTTGAACGGTCACTAAATGAACTGTTGTAAGTTGAGGACTACCCAAGCTCATGGTCTTTTAGGAAAATCTTGCGAGGGAGATGCCTCCAACCTATAGGCAAGAGCACATGTGCTGTAATGCGTTATTCCCACGGGGCTTATTAGTAAATTGTGGCTCTGTCCTCATTTGAGACTTCTTGGCTTGGGGAAAGAATCTACTAAATGCCAGGAATGGAGAACAGAACCACTTGAGGGACAATTCAAAATCCTCCACCAGTGGTTTAACAGACATACAGGGAGTCCTCGACTTACAACAGTTCATTTAGTGACTGTTCAAAGTTACAACGGCACTGGAAAACACGGGCGTACGACCGTTTTTCACAGTTATGACCTTTGCAGCATCCCCATGGTCATGTGATCAAATTTCAGATGCTTGGCAACTGACTCATACTTAGGACGGTTGCAGTGTCCCTGGGTCATGTGATCCCCTTTTGTGACCTTCCGACAAGCAAAGTTCACTTAACAAATGGTTTACTAACTAATCTAATTTACTAACTAATCCACTGCAGTGATTCGCTTAACAACTCTGGCAAGAAAGGTCGTAAAATGGGGCAAAACCCCACTTAACAAATGTCTCACTTAACCACAGACATTTTGGCCCTGAATTGTGCTCGTAAGTCGAGGACTGCCTGTACGCATATAAATTTTGCCTTCCAATTTCTTTTGAATGGCAGCAAAGGAAATAACATGCCCAGAAACAAGAGAATTTGGATGCCAATTCCTAGAAATCTTAAATAACCTTTTCAGATCAGTGCCAAAAAGAATTTTAAAAGCTGGCTCAGTTATTTATTGCCGAGCGTAAAAGAAATCCGGAGCCAGAGCAGTTCAAATGAATGCAGGTTTATTGCATGCTAAAACTCTCTACAACAGGGGTCCCCAAACTTGACAACCTTAAGACTTGTGGACTTCAACTCCCAGAATTCTCCAGCCAGCATAGCTTTGAAGATCTCTGCTCTACAAGAATCTGAACTAATGACGATCAAAGCAAATTGGGGATAGATAAGGGGTCAAGGGAATTCAAGTTCTCCTACACGACACGACCACCTGAAATCCCAGCTGATCCTATACAGGTAGTCTTCAACATACATCAGTTCTTTTACTGACTGTTCAAAGTTACAATGGCACTGAAAAAAGTGATTTATGACCATTTTTTTTCCAGAATTATGACCTTTGCAGTGGTCGGTGCCCGAGTTGTTAAGTGAATCACCGCAGTTGATAAATTAGTAATTTGGTTGTTAAGTGAATCTGGCTTCCCCCTTGACTTTGCTTGTCAGAAGGTCGCAAAACACGATTGCATGACCTCAGGACACAGCAACCATCAGTTGCCAAGTGCCTGAATTTTGATCACATGACCACAACTACTAAACGCAATTAGTTCATATTTGTGACGGTTGGTTGTGTCCTGAGGTCATGCGATCGCCTTTTGCGACCTTCTGGCAAGCAAAGGCAAGGGGGAAGCCAGGTTCACGTAACAACTGGGTTACTAACTTATGAACCGCGGTGGTTCACTTAACAACCGAGGCAAGAAAGATCATAAAATGCAGCAAAACTCACTTAGCAGATGTGTCACTTAACCACAGAAAGTTTGGGCTCAATTGTGCTTGTATTCAAATTATAGAAGATGTCCAACTAAGGGAATAGAATAGAATAGAATAGAATAGAATAAGAGAGTTGGAAGGGACCTTGGAGGTCTTCTAATCCAACCCCCTGCTTAGACAGGAAACTCTACACCACTTCAGACAAATGGTTATCCAACATCTTCTTGAAAACTTGCAGTGTTGGAGCATTCACAACTTCTGAAGGCAAGTTGTTCCACTGGTTAATTGTTCTCACTGTCAGGACATTTCTCCTTAGTTCTAGGTTGCTTCTCTCCTTGATTAGTTTCCACCCATTGCTTCTTGTTCTACCCTCAGGTGCTTTGGAGAATAGCTTGATTCCCTCTTCTTTGTGGCAGCCCCTGAAATATTGGAACACTGCTATCATGTCTCCCCTAGTCCTTCTTTTCATCAAACTAGACAAACCCAATTCCAGCAACCGTTCTTTATATGTTTTAGCCTCCAGTCCCCTAATCCTCTTTGTTGCTCTTCTCTGCACTCTTTCTAGAGTCTGAACATCCTTTTTACATCGTGGTGTCCAAAACTGAATGCAGTCTTCCAAGTGTGGCCTTACCAAGGCCTTATAAAGTGGTATTAACACTTCATGTGATCTTGATTCTATCCCTGATAATGCAGCCTAGACCTGTGTTGGCTTTTTTGGCAGCTGCTGCACACTGCTGGCTCATATTTAAATGGTTAAAAGAATGTCTGAGTAAGGTGGTAGCAACTAGCCAGCTGACCTTATCTGGGGTTACAAGTTACACAAGAGTTAGGCCTAGTCATACTTGGATGGGAGGCCATTGAGAAATACAAGGAGTCAGTGAGCAGAGGTAGTTCTCGAGTTACAACAGTTCTTTAGTGACGGTTCAAAGCTACAAGGGCACTGAAAAAAGTGACTGAAAATTGTGACAAACGGTCATGTTTGTCACAATTACAACCATTGCAGCATCCCCATTGTCACGTGATCAAAACTCAGATGCTTGGCAACTGACTCGTATTTATGACGGTTGCATTGCCGTGGGGTCACGTGATCCCCTTTTGCGACAAGCAAAATCTATGGGAAAGCCCAATTCACTTAACAACCGTGTTACTAACTTAACAACTGCAGTGGTTCACTTACCAACTCAGGCAAGAAAGGTCGTAAAACGGGGCAAAATTCATTTAACAACTGTCTGACTTAGCAACAGGAACTTTAGGTATAGAACAAGAATTATAGGTAGTCCTCAACTTATGACAACTGAGCCCAGAATTTTTGTATGGTGGCCAACTCACCATGGGACAACTGTGTCAAGAAAGGTCTAAAATGGGGCAAAACTCACTTAACCAATGTCTTACATAGCAAGAGAAATTTTGGGCTCCATTGTGTTCATAAGTCGAGGACTAGCTGTATTCTAGGATGCTGGAAACGTTGTTGGAGATGGCAATGGCAACCAATTTCCACACTGTTGACAATAAGAAGAAAAAATGCAAGGGTACCCACAGCCTCAACAGCAATTGAACTTTACTCTACTTGTAAAGAAAATAATAAGGTAACATTGCTCTATATATCAAAGAGACCATCATATCAAACAAATCCATAAATCTCAAAAGGGATCAAATTCTTCACGGAATAGATAGGAGTGGCAATACCTCATCATGATTTATTATCAGGGACGTGTGACTGTAACCAAAACACCTTTATATGGGAAAGGAAACTAGGGAAGGTATCCAAAGGAGGAAATGATACGGTCATGGGTGACTTTAGTTACAGATAGTCCTCGACTTACGACCACAACTTAGCCCCAATTTTTTTGTCGGTGACACATTTGTTAAGTGAAAATTCCCCATTTTATTACATTTGTTAAGTGAATCACTGCAGTTCTTAAGTTAGTAACACGATTGTCAACCCTGAAGTGAACCTGGATGAGGCCATCTTGGAGGCTTCAGGGTTGCCACAAAGCAGAAAAAGGGACAGGGAGGGGGGGAATAGCTAGATGGGGTTTTGTAGCCAAAACAATAAAGTTTTCCTGTGGGAACCAAGGACATTCTCACAGGTGGCTGGCCAGAGGAGGAGTGAAGTAACCAAGCAACCAGCCAGCACCTTGATTGGACAGCATGACCAGTGACTTGGGGGAAAGGAGGAACTTTTACTTTTTAATTAGGTGAAAGCCGCGGGAACTTTCAGAGTCGGCTTTCACCAGTTGTGCCAATATGATGTATCCAATAAATTGTTCTTTGGGGAATCTACCTCCGTCAGAGTTCTGCTTTCTATGGGTACATTACTTGGAACGCTGACAACGATTGTTAAGTGATTCCCCATTTTATTACATTTGTTAAGTGAATCACTGCAGTTCTTAAGTTAGTAACACGGTTGTTAAGTGAATCTGGCTTCCCCATGGACTTTGCTTGTCAGAAGGTCGCAAAAGGGGATCACATGATCCCGGGACACTGCAACCGTCATAAATATGAATCAGTTGCCAAGCGTCTGAATTTTGATCAGGTGGATGCTGCAACAGTTGTAAGTATGAAAAATGGTCGTAAGTGACTTTTTTCACTGCTGTTGTAACTTCGAACGATCGCTAAATGAACTGTTGTAAGTCGAGGAGTAACTGTATATGCTCAAGGATGGGATGAATCCACACTCCACTCACGAGACAGAAGTACCATTTTTACAGAGTTGAAGCCTTAAATCTCGCCCGAGACCCAGATGTCACTGATCCAACTGGAAGTGTTGACACAGCGCCAAACGGATTCAATTTATGCACAAGTGGAATTTTTTTTTTCTTCCAGGCAGCCCAACCCACTCCCATCCCTTCTAGGCAGGAGTAGAAAGCCCCCGAAATTGAGGGGACTGCTTTAAAAGCAGTTGAAAAGGAAAGTTGAAGGGATCAAATCACTTCAGGATGCTTGGGGGGGTTCCTGAAAAATCACATTCATAGACGATTTACTGCAGGTCAAGTAAGGTACTTGAGTTCAAGAGCTCTCCAAAATGATTAATTAGCATTGTCAAGGCAGCTATTAGAGAAAATGGAAAAGTTGCCAAAATGAACAAAACGATAAAAATAAAAAATGAATGAATACATACGTGTGCTTAAAAAAAAATCCAAAAATCTAAACTAATAATGAGGGGGAGGGATTTTTTTTTTTTTTTTTAAGCAACCTGAAGCAATGCTTTTCTCATACTGTATAAGGATAATTATCCAACATGGTGGAAAGACAAAATTATAAAGTCTACGTAAAGGCAATTCTTCTCTTTTTAAGAAAACAACCACCACGGAATAAACGTATCTTCCGAATGGCAAGTGCTCACGTTGTTCACCTGAGCTTTTCGAAAAGGCTTTTGACAAAATCTCTCCAGGGGAAACTCAGGAATAGGAAAGTGTTATATGAATCAATAAAAACAAAAGAAGCAACAGAACGTTCTTACACCCAAAGGTGCTTTTCCAAAAGGCAACTGGACTTCTTGGGTGAGAAGCGAAATGTTCTCAAAGAAAAGAAAAAAACAAAAACCCCAAGGAAGTCCAGTTGCCTTTTGGAAAAGCACCTTTGGGACAATCGTGACCTGGATGACTGAGAATCTCCACAGACATACAGAACATTCTTACAACACTGTACAGCAATCCAAAACAGTGAAGTCTGCAGTTATACATATTTAAAATGGATGCTTTTCAACTTCTTCATAAATTGCCTAAGTTGAGGTGATTCGTTTGCGGATGGCACCCAATTAATTTATGAAAGTTAAAAGAAGTTAATTTGATTAAACATTGGAGAAAAATAGCCTAGCTTCAAACATACCTTAATACGATCTGTGCTAATAGTAATAAGACGGGATAGGAATATTGGAAAGGGGGATAAAGGGCTTCATGAAAATATCAACGGGAAACCAGTGCTTTTAAAAAGGCCAATTGTACAAATCGGATCACTGGGAAAAAGAACCACCAGGAAAGGACCAATATATTACTGTAACCTACTCTGTATGGGGATGTCTTTGAAAAAAGATTCAGATGCTTTCATTGGTCCAAAATGCAACAGCCTGTCTGCTCAACAAAAATACAGGCTTAGTAGCTATGTTACCCCTAAAGATGCTACGTTGGTTTTTAAGAGTTCAGTCTCTGATCCAATTCAACATGCTGGTAAAAATATAAATGTGTGCCTTTGAGCCAGTCTTTCTGGTGGCTACCCGAACAAGCCCATGAACTGTAACCATTAACTTTAAAGCCAGTATATGGTTTGGTGCCTGAAAAATTGCAAAAGTTTATTTCCCACCCAGGTTTGACCTGTCCTATACAGGAGGGAGGGGGTATGCTGAAGTATCTCACTCCTTGTGCAAACAAGGGACTGCTTCCCTGGTATATCAATAGGTGGTTAGTCAGAGGATCAAGAGAGCCAGCCTGGTATAGTGGTAAAGCCTGGGAATTCTAGTCCTGCCTCAGGAATGGAAGTCGATAGGGTGACTTTGGTCCAATCACCAGAAGACTGTGAGTTCTAGTCCTGCTTTAGGTATGAGAGGCAGCTGGGTGACTTTGGTCCAATCAGCAGGGAGACTGTGAGTTCTAGTCCTGCCTTAGGTATGAAAGTTGGCAGGGTAATTTTGATCCAATCAACAGGAGACTGTGAGTTCTGATCAGTAGTGGGTTCTAAATCCCGTCGCTACCAGTTTGCTTGTGAGCGCGTGTGCGCTCGCAACACTTCTGCTTCCCGGGTGGGTGGGCGGAGCCTCCCGCCGCCGCTGCTACCGGTTCACCGAACCGGGAGCAACCCACCGCTGGTTCTAATCCTGTCTTAGGTATGAGAGGCAGCTGGGTGACTTTAGACCAATCACCAGGAGACTGTGACTTCTAGTCCTCCCTTAGGTATGAAAGTTGGCAGGGTGATTTTGAGCCAATCACCAAGAGACTGAGAGTTTATTTATTATTTATTACAGTAGTTCCCAACCTGTGGTCCGTGCACTACTGGGGGAGGGGGGGCCATGTCGTTACAAGGGGTCCGTGAAGGTTTGATAAATAAATGATAAATAAAAATAATAAAGCTGGCTGGGTTACTTTGGGCCAGAGTAACTGGGGACTGAGAGTTCTAGTTCTGCCTTGGATACGAAGCCAGCTTGGTGACTTTGGGTCAGTCACTTTCTCTCAACCCTAGGAAGGAGGCAATGGCAAACCACTTCTGAAAAGCCTTGCCAAGAAAACTGCAGGGACTCGTCCAGGCGTCTCCAACAACCTGACACTACTGAAGGGAAGCAAAAAAACAACAACCCAAAATGGAGTCAAGAATCACATCCTAACAAACCTAAATAGAGCGGCTACAGTAAATACATCTAGTTATCAAAACTAATGCCAAGCCCCTAGCAGCTAATCATCATGAAGAAATTGAGGCTGTCGGAGACTTTTTAATCAAATTTAATTGGAAGGGGGGGGGGGTTAGATTACAAAGTCTTGACCTCTTGATGAGTTTACTTTAGCACTCCATTTATCTGCAAGTTCTCTGGAGCCAGTGCTTGGATTCCTCAACCCTCTTGATGACCATCTACAGTGGTTATCCATTTTCATGATAAAGGGCGTACAGATGTTTTCAACCAGCATCTTTTTCCCAGGTAATTTCTTCAACAAGGCATGTTCTAAAGTAAGGTTCTACATTTAGGCAAGAAAAACCAAATGCACAGATATAGTGTAAGCAGGGGTGGGTTCCGGATTCAGGTACTGCCGGTTCGCTCAGGGACACGCCGCACGCGCACTTTGCGTGCTTGTGCAGTACTTAAAAAAAGATGGTGCCGTCTATGGCGCCGAACTGGCTCGGGGGTGTGGCAGGCCTGGGTCACTGCCAGTTCCAGTGACCCAGGCCGCCATGTTATTAACGGTTCTATAGAACCGGTCAGAACTGGTAGGAACCCACCTCTGAGTGTAGGTGATACCTGGCTCAATAGTAGTAACTGTGAGAGGGATCTTGGAGTCCTAGTGGACGATCACTTAAATATGAGCCAGCCGTGTGCTGCAGCTGCCAAAAAAGCCAACACAGTTCTAGGCTGCATAAACAGAGGGATAGAATCAAGATCACGTGAAGTGTTAATACCACTTTATCATGCCTTGGTAAGGCCACACTTGGAATACTGCATCCAGTTTTGGTCGCCACGATGTAAAAAGATGTTGAGACTCTAGAAAGAGTGCAGAGAAGAGCAACAAAGATGATTAGGTGGCTGAAGGCTAAAACATGCGAAGAACGGTTGCAGGAATTGAGTATGTCTGGTTTAATGAAAAGAAGGACTGGGGTGACATGATAGCAGTCTTCCGATATCTCAGAGGTTGCCACAAAGAAGAGGGGACAATCTATTCTCCAAAGCACCGGATTAGATTTGGTTTCATATAGAAACAGATGAAACATGATAGCAGTGTTCCAATATTCCAATGTCAGGAACCCTGACAGAGGGGCTGCCACAAAGAGGGGCTTGACTTATTCTCCAAAGAACCTGAAGGCAGGACAAGAAGCAACAAATGGAAACTAAAGGAGAGAAGCAATCTAGAACTAAGGAGAAACTTCCTGACAAATCTAATGGCTACAGAACATAGGAAATATAGGTGAGTCCTTCCTTTTCTCAAAAGTGCCTCCAATCCCCTGAGTTACTGTATAATAATTCACAACTAAAAAAAATATATCACCCTCTGCTTTTTGCTACCCAAATGAAAGAAGCCAATATTTCAGGAATTCTATCACACAACAATTACAGACAGGAAGACTTCATAATATTATTAACCACACTTTTATATTGCTGGAGTATAAACCTTACATTTATAAAGTACCTAAGGGTACGCTTGATGCGTTATTACTCGGTAATTCTGCATGGTTAAAAGTCTTCGAGGCTTAAAAAGAAAATACAGATGAACCAAACATGGGAGTTAGACTCTGAACTTAGCGGCAAGACTTTAGATTTTACTGGACAATCCTTTGGTGCAAATCAGATGGAAAGTATGACTAGGCTACCTCACCGCTCGTTTGCATGCTCCAGAGCAACCTGGAATTAAGGAGAAACTTCCTAACAGTGGGAACAATTAACCATGTTTATCAGCTTGCCTGCAGAAGTTGTGGGTGCTCCATCACTGGAGGTTTTTAAGAAGAGCCTGGACAGCCACTTCTCTGAAATGATATAGGGTCTGCTGCTTGAACAGGGAATTGGACTAGAAGACCTCCAAGGTCCCTTCCAGCTCTATTCTGATTAATAATCAAGGAAGAACAGGAACATTAGGAATTCTTCTAACAGTATTAAGTCTTAGCCGATACCCATATCTTAATGCATATTTTAGTTAAACCTTGGAGCTCACAGCTGCTAACTAAACTCAATGATTTTGTCCTTGAGAAGATAGTACAGCTATTGGGGGGAGGGGGAAAACCCCAAATAAATTACTCTTTATCCCAGTTTTCAGACTGCACCCAGCACTGCTCCAAGCAAAGAAACTTATGCTGTCGGTTTGAGCTCCGAGCTTGGCAATTTGGTTGCAAACGTTTCACCGCCATTCGTGGAGACATCATCAGTGCGTTTTGAATTGAACAATGTGGATAACTTTAAGGGGAAGTAGTCTACTTCAGAAAGCGGTGATGTTTTAAATTTTTTGTTGACTTCCATTAATCTAGAAGGGTGCTGATCATCATCACTGATCATCTAAAATTGGCAGCAAAAACGAACTAAAGATTATTTCCAATTTTTGGAAACTCTTTTCAAGGGAAGACCAAGCTAAATCCATTTTTGTTATTCTTTCCCCCGCTTTAATCTTTTTATCGAAAAAAAATCAGACAAGTTTTGGCAGTTTAACCTGACTTTTTTAAAAAACTGAAACACATTTTAATCAGTGTTTATTTATTTTTGGTACTGTCCTATTCTAAACAGATTTTGTCTGTATGTATATAAAATACAAAACCCATTTTACTTGTTATTTTATTACTGTGGGCTTCCTGAGCATTGCATTTGATGGAAAAAGAGCATAGATTTAATATAAATAAATAAAATCAAGGAGGCATTGAGAACCCCGAGGATGATTCTCAAAGTCTATTTTCCTATTCAGAGCTGTCTCAAAAACGGCAGCTGCTTCCTTAAACAAATCACCAACATCAGGTCAGCAATGGATAATATTGAAAAATCAGAGTTGGGAGTGAGACAAAATAGGCAGCGATACTCTACTTCATATACTCAATTTTATGCCTCCAGAAGTGCTGGACATAGCAATAGCAATAGCACATAGACTTATATACCGCTTCATAGTGCTTTACAGCCCTCTCTAAGTGGTTCACAGAGTCAGCACATTGCCCCCAACAATCTGGGTCCTCATTTGACCCACCTCGGAAGGATGGAAGGCTGAGTCAACCTTGAGCCGATGAGATTTGAACCGCCGAACTGCAGCTAGCAGTCAGCTGAAGTAGCCTGCAGTGCTGCACTCTAACCACTGCGCCACCTCGGACATCACCTTCCATCATTCACAGGCAATTTCAGCGATGCCACTTGAGAATTCTATGGGTTCAACACATCTCGGAACCAAGTTGCGGAAAAATGTGTTCTAGAATGAGGTCATACTTCATGAGACACCAAGACCCGATGCCTCCGGTTTCCTTGGGGACATCAAATTTCAGTCAAAAACTGATATTTAAATCAGGATTTGATATATTCGCCCTAAGATGCTCACCCAAACAAAAGGCAGCGCAAGAGTGTTTCAAATAAAATAAATAAAAAGATTGTCCACCCACAGTACCGCTTCAGTCACAATCCAATTTCACAGTCCATACAGAACCTGACAGCTGTGAACATGTGAATTTTCCCCTTTAAATTGGCACACCGATCTTTCTTCTTTATAGCCTATAGGTTACACGCATTAGCATTAACATCTGGAACAAGGATAGACTTATTCATTATTCATTTATTTTGAATATTCCTAGTTGCCCATCTACCTAGAAGGATGAGGGGTGACATGATAGCAGTCTTCCAATATCTCAGGGGCTGCCACAAACAAGAGGGAGTGAAGCTATTCTCCAAAGCACCTGAGGGTAGAACAAGAAGCAATGGGTGGAAACTAATCCAGGAGAGAAACAACCTAGAACTAAGGAGAAATTTCCTAATGGTGAGAACAATTAATCAGTGGAACGACTGGCCTCCAGAAGTTGTAGGTGCTCCAACACTGGAAGTTTTTAAGAAGACACTGGACAACCATTTGATTGAAATGGTATAGGGTTTACTGGTTTGAGCAGGCATTTGGTCCCTTCCAACTCTTGTTATTCTGTTAGCCACGCTCATGGAAATTATTTTTAAAATGCAATAAAAACACAAAAAGCAATAAAAAGGTATACATACTAAAATATAAACCAGTGACCATGAATAATGGAGTTTTACCATTCTGACATTTCAAAAGTCAAAATGTCGAGGGTTTTCAGGATTAAGTCATGAACTGACTCCATAAAGTAGTGATGTGTATTTTTGGTACCATGCAGAAACCGGAAGAAAGGTGGGATGGTTTATGGAACAGCAAAGAGGTACTGCTGCACTTGTGTGAGATCTAAAACCTTTCCTCCAAACCATCCTTGAAGTGTACACATATTTAATTTACAACATCTGAAATAAAATAACTACATTTGACACACCCAGAGGTCTATTTCCTATTTTTTAAAATTCAGATCCTACACCTACATAATCCCACCAAATTCAAAAAAACGCTCAAGGTGAAGATTAAGACATTAATGAACAATATCATGAAAGGAGCAACTGGAAGGAACTAGAAGACCTCCAAGGTCCCTTCCGACTTTGTTATTCTGTTAAGTTAGATGCACAAATGTTACAGAAGTGAAGACCTCCATTTCACCCGTTCTCTTTTTTCTCTCCAGTTTCCAAGTTCTCCTTTTCACATTCCCTCACACAGCTCCTTATCTTCTTGTCCTTCATCTTCAGCCCACCCAAATTCCAGCTGCCTCCACCTTATCTCACTCATTTCCAATTATTTTTCTTTATTCAAAACCTCTACCAAGGCCATCATGAAGCACATGTAATCTTTAAAAAACTCCCTTACTTTAATTCCCCAATGGTCTGCGGACATGCATCATCCCCTTTCAGAAAATCACAATTTTTCGTCTTGGCCATTGGACGACTCAAGATTTTGTTTTGTTTTTTGTCTCTTCAGATGGCCAAAAAAACCCCCCCAAACTGACCATCTTGAGATCTTTAGATGGGATGTTCAAACCTTCTGCATGTCTCCAATATTTGTCAGATTTAAAGCTTGTTGCTCTCCAAAGCCAAGTGTTAGTTTCTAAACAAATACAGCTACATCATCTCTTTTCTTCCAAGTGCAGTCATTTGCACCAAGTGCAACCTTGAACATGGACTATACCAATTTGTCAGCAGCTCCAAGTCCTTCTCCCCAAATATCCTAAATGTATTTTTCCAATATTCCCGATTCTTTTATCATTCCCTGAAACCTGAATCAAGCTTCTTAGAATTTCCGGCTTTTTTTCCTCAGTGGATACACCATTTCTAGCTCGATTCTCCAAATTTCAGTTGTGCTCCCCTGTCCATAGAAGGTCACCCCTTCCTCCATTTTGAAAATTCAAAACGTAACCCTCCAGGTACTTTATATTTATCACGCCAAAACCCTACACCCTTGTTGATGAACTCTCCCGATTAGAAGCGTGCCAACCACACCACTTCCCACCTGTACCATTTGACACACAACATTCGCACCCATCCCCGGACTCCTTAATTTTGGGAGCGACTTCGTCCTGAGAACGCCCCCATTCATTTGTGGCCATCAGAGGCGAACCTCAAGTTATTCCCATCTCCCAAAAAAGTAACCCCAACTCCGCAGAAGTGCCCTAACCCCCAATTTTTCTTGAATTCCTTTAAACACAACTGTTTCCCAATGAAACACCCCCGGCCCTCAATATTTAAACCCTGTCTTCCCCTGGAAAAAGTCACAAACCAAGCATCCGCGAACCCTCAAAAGTCGTATTTATAAAATATCCCCCAAATCTTTGCAAACTCCAAGAATCCCAGTTGTTTTGCAACACCTGCCCCCTAATCAATCCTGCCGCCCCCCCCAATCCTAAGGGCAACCACTCCTGCCACACTTCTACCCCCTGCACCCCAAATCTTCCCAGAGCACCCCAATTCAGGCTATTCCCTCATCAGCTCCCTGCCCCCCCCCGAAGGCCTCAACACTCCCATCTTCAGCTCTGCACCCCCAAATCCTCCTCCTCCTCCTCCGGTCCCCAAGTTTGACCCCCTCCATCCCCATCGTCCGAACCTGCCCATCCTTGCTGAGCCCCCCCCCAAAGTCCCTCCAGAAGTTTTAG
>QLTV01003262.1:152855-181801 GCA_003457575.1 Thermophis baileyi
GGGGGGGGGCAGTGATGCTGAAGGGGAGAGCTGGAGGGACTTCTGGGGGAAGGAAAGGATGAAGTCGGCGGAGAGGGCTGGGGTGAAGTGCAGAGCAAGGAAGTGAACCTCGGGCGGATGGAAAGGGAAAGAACTGAGGTAAACCCGGTTAAAGAGTTAATATAACTTAGAATAACTAGAGTTGGAATGGACCTTGGAGGTCATCTAGTCCAACCTCCTGCTCAAGCAGGAAACCCTAAACCATTTAAGAAAGACACAGGTAATCCTCGACTTACAACAGTTTGTTTAGTGACCGTTCAAAGTTAACAACGGCACTGAAAAAAGTGATGTATGACCGGTTTTTTCACACATACGACCATTGCGACATCCCCCTGGTCATGCGATCAAAATTCGGACGCTTGGCAACTGACTCATATTTATGACGGTTGCGGTGTCCCGGGGGTCACGTGATCCCCTTTTGCAACCTTCTGACCAGCAAAGTCGATGGGGAAATTAGATTCATTTAACAGCCGTGTTACTAACTTAACACCTGCAGTGACTCACTTAACAACTAAGGCAAGAAAAGTCATAAAACGGAGCAAAACTCACTTAACAAATGTCTCACTTAGCAACAGAAATTTTGGGTCAAGGACTACCTGTAAATGGCTGTCCAATCTCTTTTTTAAAAGCCTCCAGTGATGGAGCACCCACAATTTCTGGAGGCAAGTCGTTCCTTTGGTTAATTGTTCTCACTGTCAGGAAATTTCTCCTTAATTCCAGGTTGCTTCTCTCCATTATTAGTTCCCACCCATTGCTTCTTGTCCTGCCCTCAGGTGCTTTGGAGAATAGCTTGACTCCCTCTTCTTTGTGGCAGCCCCTGAGATATTGGAAGACTGCTATCATGGCATCCCTAGCCCTTCTTTTCATTAAACTAGACATACCCAGTTCCTGCAACCGTTCTTTTAAATATATTTGTTACGTTTTGCCTCTTTAACTGAAAACAGGAAAAGAGTTTTATGCATGGATTTTTCAGATTAACAGAGTTGGAAGGGACTTTATAGGTCATCTAGAGTCCACCCCCCCTCAAGCAGGAGACCCTAGACCATTTCTGACAAATGGCAGTCCAATCTCTTCTTAAAAACTTCCAGTGTTGGAGCATCCACAACTTCTGGTGGCAAGCTGTTCCACTGGTTAATTGGTCTCACTGTCAGGAAATTTCTTCTTAGTTCTAGCTTGTTTCTCTCCTTGATTAGTTTCCATCCATCACTTGTAATTTCAATCATTTGCTCTTCTCTGCACTCTTTCCAGAGTCTCAACACCTTTTTTATATTGGGGTGACCAAAACTGGATGCAGTTTTCCAAGTGTCAAGAAGAGACATGGGAGGGCATCCTGGAGCAGGGATAGGTAGCCTATCAGAGTATCAGTGTCTGGGGAAGCTAAAGGGGGAGGAATGGGACTGGGGGAGAAATGTGAGGTGTTAATGTGGGGTGTTAATGTTAGGTGATGTGGGGGGGGGCTGGGAAGATCTGACCATCCTTAGCTCCTGGTGACTGGGGTATGTAGCCATTCTTGCACCCCATCCTACTTCACAAGGTTGCTGTTGCTGGGGTAAAGAGAGGGAGAGGTCCCCCAAGCTGCCTTGGATGGTATAAGGAAAGACAAGTGATATACTTTTATTAAATAATATAAATTCAGGTTATAGGAAAAGGTGGAGTAGGAAACAAACAAGGCTGCGACCAAGTACAAAGTACAGAAATTTTAGGGGAAGTCAGTGGAGATTTGGGGGAGGACTGGAGAAAAGTTGAAGTAAATTAAAGGCAACACAAGGGGACAAATTGGAAAGGTTAAAGTCTGGGGAGGGGTCAGAGGGAAGAAACTGGGAGAATGAAGGCTGGAAATATGCACAGAGTTGAAATAAAATGGAACGAGATGGCAAATTTGAGGAAAACTGGGATGGGAATGTAGCTAGATTTAAGAATTATTTACATCCTGCCCTTATTATTTTTACAAATAACTTAAAGTGGCGAACATATCCAACATACCTTCCTCCTATTTTCTCCACAACAACAATCCTGTGAGGTGGGTTGGGCTGATTGGGAGCGATTGGCCCATTATCACCCAGTCGGCTTTCATGCCTAAAGTGGGATTAGAATTCACAATCAACTGGTGAGTGGCCCAAAGACACCCAGCTGGCTTTTTTTGGCTAAGGGCAGGACTGGAACTTACCATCTCCTAGTAATTGGCCCAAAATCACCTAGCCAGCTTTCACGGCTAAGGTGGGACTAGAACTTATAGTCTCCTGCTTTCTAGCCTTAACCACTATACCCAACCGACTCTCTTTTCCTTAATAGTCATCCTAAACTTGGGTTAACTTAACACTGTTGCTGTGTTCACATGCAGTGCCCAAAGTAGTAAACGAGGCAGGACTATGACTCATAGGATCCTGGTTTCCAGCCTGGTGCCTTCACCACTAGACCAAACTGTGCTAAAATACGGTTAGACAGTTTGTGAGTCCACATAGTGCAGGATCCCTAATTTTGTTTCAGCATTTTATGTCAACTGCTCCATCATCTTAAACCAGAGTTTTTCAAACTTAGGAACTTTAAGATGTGTGGAGTTGAACTCCACATATTTTTAGTTCATAGGTTTGGAAAACACTGGCTTATTCCAGAAAGTGGCCTATTTTCCTGGACATCACTTTTTATTTAATGATTTAATTTTTTAATAGTGCCATATTCCAAATACACTCCCAGCAGTTTATACGTAAACTAAAATGCCACCAATTGTTAAAAAAGTTAAAGAATAAGTTAATAAACAAGAGCCACTTGTGCCCAATCCCAATAATAACAGTCACATATCACATCTCATCAGGGCAGGTGGCAACTGAATCTCTAGTGGGAGTCTGCTTCAAATGGGTCTTCAAAATGCCTTCAACCCCCCAATCCCTTAAATGGGTACCTTAAGAATCCCTTTCCATTATGAGTTTATAGGACAGACTATTTCCATTTGAAGGAGATACTTGGGGGGGGGGCACTATATGTTAAAATCAGTATTTTGAATTTTACCCAGAAACGTACTGATAGCCTATGCAGCACTTGCAAATCTGTTTTACTTTGTTATAACAGCTCTCAAGAGGAGAAAGGGATCTGTATTTTGTACCAATTGCAGTTTCAAAGTAGCTTTCAAAGGCAGCCCCATATAATGCACATTGCAATGTAATCCAGTTTTAATGCATAGGAATGTGAATTATTGTGAATACCCAGTGGAGAAAAGAATGGCTATGAGGATTAAATTAAAAAAAATAGGCAAATTGTGGGCCATTTAAGAGAAATAATGCTAACGGACAAAATGAAAAGTCGATACCAAAAAAGTAAGTGGAATAGAACATGGGAATAAGGCAGAATTTTAACAGGCAGGAGAATAAGGAACATCACTGGGCAACATTAAAGTATGTTGAGTGCAAAATGGATGCAGTTCACATGATCAAAGTTGAATGTGGGAAAATTAGTATGTATGATACATGAAAGTAGCCAAAATGGGCTAGGGGTTAAAAGAATGTAGTGAAAGAACAGGAACAAGAAATGAATAGTGGAGTAAAGAGTGAAAGAATTGTAAAAATTAACAGGAAAGAGATGAGGACAAAGTAATGTAAAGGATGAATATCATGACATGATGTTTCCAGGTATCTATAGGCTTTTTTCATCCAGAATCTCATAGAGCCAGACTGCCTGGTTTTTCTGTGATTAAATTTTATCATCTTTAGTCTATGAGATATTATTTGGTTTCATCCATGGTTTGATTTGGTTATGAATTCCCTTATTATATTTTATTTAATGCATAAACTGTACAATGCAGTATGTGAAATCAGTTGCTGTATTGTGCTGAAAAGGAGCAAGCAATGAGGTGAAAGTTAAGATTCTAAGATTAAAAAATTCTAGATACAGAAATAGTGATAGAAGTATCTGAATGGAAAAGTTTCATTGTCCACACACAATTCAGCAAAATCAGGTGTAAAATAATTGAATAAATCATTCCATAATTTACTTTGGAGCAGGGACAGATAGACTTCAGGCTTATAGAACCTAATTTATTAATAGAGAAAATCCTGAGGTCCTTCAACAAAGGGACAAAATAGTGTAGTTCTAATGGTTCATCAGAGGAATTTGTTTTAAATATAGGCTTGGGATTCACATACAACTTTTTTCACACAAAAATTATTCCAATTTTCTTGATTTCAGCAGCTGGATTCAAAAGTAAAAGACTATTTTGGTAATTATTATATTAGTTGAAATTAATTATTAACGAGTCACATGTTGAGATGGGCAGCCCTATAAATTGAATGAATACATAAATAAATAACATTAAAAAACACTTTTTGATCTACTGAAAATCATCCATCTTCTGCTTATCTTTGGTTTAAAGTTTGCTGTGTTGACTACATTGACTGCATAAGATCATACCTGCCCGAAGCATACTTTCTGATATATGTCCTTTCCCCCAAATTGTCCATATGTGGTCCCCAGGCTCTCTTTCACAATTTGTAGAACTCTCAAAGTGGATGGAACCAAACATTTTGGCTCATATCTGTTTGTATTTTATGAATTTGGGAAAGTTAAGGGGCAAAATTGGTTTTCTAAGCTTTATAGAGACTAAAAGCACTCTTTAAATCCTTCTCTGCACTTCTTCCAAATTGATTGTTGTGCAATCCACTTTGGAGAGAACAGTTCTGGATAAATTGCATCAAGTCTAGGGTAGCCTTCAAAAATTGCACGCTTGAACCTAAACTAAGAATTAATGTTATTCAGGAATGAAGGAATGGCACTTGTAAGTTGCTCAGAGATATTTAACTGTCTACTGTTTAAAGTTAATAGAAACACAATGGTCTATATTTCTTACGAGTACTACCTGACCTGTTGGAAAATTTCAAATTTGATTCTAAACATAAATGAAAACCTACATATCAATGTAAATATGGCATTTTGCAACAGAATTGGCTTAAGTTTATATGATGCATACTGTGTTTCCCCGAAAATAAGACCCTGTCTTATATTTTTTTGAACCCTGAAATAAACGCTTGGCCTTATTGCCATGCACTCAAAAGCCCGATTGGGCTTATTATCAGGGGATGTCTTATTTTGGGGGAAACAGGGTATATTAATCAGCTATTAGATAAAAAGGACATCATGGAGGCAGTATTCCTAAAAGCACTAATATGTTTAGTAAAAGAAAGGAAATTGTGTTAATGGAAATTTCAAATATTTAAAAACATATCTGATGTAACACAACACAAATGTTTTTGCTTTGTTCAAGTGTAGGACAAGAAAGAATACAATTTTAAATTCTGGGGGTGTAGGTTCTGTTTGTTTTAGTGCAGTATGAAAGATTTGGATTTTAATGTCCAGTGGGTGCTTTTGTAATAGAGTCTAGGCCTAATATGTTTTTTCTTGCTTGCTTATCTTACTTTAGTTGTAAAAATAAATTGCCCATATGTAATAGTTGGAGGATTTGTTATGTTCTTATCAAGTGGAAAAAATGATAATTTGTGCATATTCTACATCTCAAGATAAGGTATTGAAACATGTATCACAGCCAGAAACTGATTGGCTTAAGCAAGGATTTCTGTGATCTATGATATTAATTGATTCCAAAGAACCAGCAATGTTTCCAGCAAATGGAATTGTGCTGGAAATCAAGCTGAGCAGAATCTGTTTGAGTTAAGGTCATCAGGCAGAAGTAGCCAGGGGACTAACCAGAGATCCACTGATGATGTATATGATATGCAGTTTACAGTTCTGAGAGATGCAAAATCCTTTAATTGGTTTCCCAAATAATACAGAAGCAAGGAAAACCAACATCTACATAATTCAAATTCTTCTTCCTCGCACTCTTGCTGGACGACTAATTTCAATCATGCGAGGAGAAGGGTTGTATTTGAGAGCAGCCTTGGAAACTTTGTATGGGTCGTGCTCTTCAAAAATATAGATCCGGGGTCTGGAGAGTTGTTCTAATTTTTCTGCTGTAGGAAGAGAACGGCGTCTTCTATGTGGCTCTGCAAGAACAAACCCAGGAGAAGCAAGTGTTAAAGGCTAAACTGACCATGATCAATGTTTCTAAAAAAAATACAAAGATAAACTAAAATGATGCAAAATTCCTCAAAGAATAAGATTTCAAATATTCAGTAGTTTTAAGGAATTGACTTTATAAATGCAGCTTTCCTCTTACGAGGTACCTTGGATGCTAGAAAGAGTTGGATCCAAGGGTTTACATCGCTGTCCAGCAGTTTAGCAAAGAAAGAGCAACTCAGCAGTTTTCTCCCACTTCATTATATAGATTGCAAGTCAAGAAGAGTTTTGGGGTTTTTGCATGCTTGCTCTTATGTGTGAGTTGGGCACCAAAAGTAAGTGCACCTTAATATTTAAAGTCCTTTTGTATTTAATATATAGGATGCTTTTTGGCTATTGGATCTCAACATTATGAGATGAATTAATAATATCAAGGTTGCAATCAAAATTTCAGAAATTGCAATACACTAAGGGGTATACTTAATACCAAGGAAGCAGAATGAGAGAGCAAATCATTATAATAGTCACATTGAATCCACAGCAAATTGTCCCGGTACTAGTGATTTTGTTAAGGATGCAGTCAGACATGCATCTTCCAGGATAACTTCATTCTGGTCCCTGCCCCACCCCAACAGCTTGCTGCAGCACTGTTCTATGGACCTTTCCACTGCTATGGTAAAGTGTTCATTCATCCTTGAAATCAACAAAAAATGTACTAGTAGGAAATTTACTGTCCCTAGTATGCCTCTCTCACCTCTGTTTCAGGTCATTGCATTTACAAATGAGGAAAGCCCCTATGTCCACTGAGTGGACCCTTTGGGTTTAATCACTAAACCACCTCTGGAAGACGGACCAATATTATATCAGAGCCAAGAATGAGAGAATCCTCGGTTTAAAGTCATATACTGTAGGTTGTGGATATAATGATCAGAATTGAAGACTTTCATACCCAAGCTGGAAAGTTATTGTTCTTTAAAAATTTTGCAGTTAAGAATGTTAGAAGAATTATTTCTTATGATACTGACATTTGTTTAACCTCATCTTGGCTTTGATCAAACTATTTTATCAAGTATTTATTCAGTTAGCACTTTGCAATCAATTACATTCTTAACAGTTGCAATGTATATGATACAAGTGCAATAAAACAATGACAAAGAATAGGTAAGTTCTATCAAGTAGTATTACAAATTACAATGAAAAAAACACACACACCACAGCTCATCTGAGTTACCATAAACATTCTGTGGTTAGCAGATTTCAGAATGTGAACACTAGGGGACAAGTTTGCAGGAAGACTGTTCCATCACATAATGGCGATCGCTGAAAAACAAACCCTTGTAAATCATCCATGTGATCATCCACAACAGTGGGTCACAAGCAGTTTTCCTGACATGCATGAACCAGATGAGTCAGTTATAACTGAGTAGCCAAGCTATGTAAAGCCAAGCACTTTGAATTGCACCTAGAAGAAAATTGGTTAGTTCAAGGCCTGAAGCATCAGTGCAACACATTTATGGTGATGAACACAACCCCCCAAAAAATAATCCACTGCCTTTTGAAGTGAAATTTCTGGGTGGTGTTCAAAGGCAGTGCTGTGTAGAGTGAAGTGTGGTAGTTCATGCACTTAGTGATGAAAAAATGAATCACTGTCACTAGGGTCTCTTGTTTTAGGAAGGACTACAGCTAGTGAGCCACCTAGATGGACAAAAGCCCTCTGCACACAGCTTCCATCTGAAGCTATGTAGCACTAACTATGAGACTCAAGTTGCAGTCTGCTCCTCTAGGATTGTACCACCCAGTCAATAGGCAACACCAGAGCTATCAGAGGACCTTGTTGTACAAATAAGGAACTCTGGCTTGCTGAAGTTCTACTTCAATGTATTTCATCCTGACCAGACCTAGGCAGCCTTTTAGAAATGAATCAAGACATTGACAGCATCTCTTGCATTATTGAGGGTAGTAATGTTCAATCTATATTCTGATGACACCTTATTCAAAGTCACACCCAAAGATTGACTTTCCGCAGCAGTTTCATGTATGGCGCCTTATTTCCATCAAGATCCCAACAAAGACTATCAACAAGAGTAATCAGTGCTGTCTTTGTCCCATACACTGGCTGCCCCTTTTGAAACAGACAGAGATTGTCTGCTTTCTCTGAAGGTGCTTCTAAAAGCTAAACCATATCCAGCAAGGTTGAACATTTGGTCCCTTACATGTGTTGGTTTGAGATTACCTGGGCCACCTTCATGGCTACTATGGAATCCATAAATTTCTGAGTTCTTCCTCAAGAGATTGGAGTCACCCAACAATAAAAGAGGACTACAAAACCAACTCAGAGATTAAGCTGAGCAACCCAGAAAGGGATCCTGCCAGGTATATAATAGGATGGAAGGTACACCAACAGGATCCCCAGATTGCCCAGTGTAATATATGGGCATTTATATCTTGTCCTTTGAGGTGCAGAATCCATGATCACGGTGAAGTGTTTTTAAAGACCATCATTTCTCTCTGGTCTTTAGGTCCTGAAAGATTAAAAACCAAGGAGGACAGATTTCTGGCAAGATATCATCTCTACTTACAGATCTGGATATCCACCCCCTACTAAATTATATAGATGATTGAGGTTTTACTAGATATGCTGTTCACCATTAGCATCTTAAAGTAACCCAACTGGAAATGGAGATTAACATCAGATTTTTAATCCTTCTGTAATGGTCATACTAACCTGCTATAATCCCCTTGACCTCTCACGACCAGAATACACCTGCCAACCCCCTTAATTACATGATACACATTTAGCAATAGCAATAGCACTTAGACTTATATACCGCTTCACAGTGCTTTACAGCCCTCTCTAAGCGGTTTACAGAGTCAGCATATTGTCCCCAACAATCTGGGTCCTCATTTTACCCACCTCGGAAGGACGGAAGGCTGAGTCAACCTTGAGCCTGGTGAGATTTGAACCGCTGAACTGCAGCTAGCAGTCAGCTGAAGTAGCCTGCAGTACTGCACTCTAACCACTGCGCCACCTCGGCTCTATTTCCCAACATACTAAACAACTAATTATCTTGAGCGCCGCAATTTGGTGCAGCCAATTCCATTTCCAAATTCTCAGAAAGCCCTGAAACTCCCAAGTACTCATCCTAAACTCAACACCTTCAGAGACTTAATCTTGAGCTGTCCCACCTGTTCCTCAACTGGCCTGCCTTATGGTAATGGCAACTGCTATGTCCTGGCACTCTTCTGTTACTGCAACTCAGCCAGTCAGTGAAGATCTATTGGAGTCCTCTGCATCACACAGATAGGACTAAACTATCAAAGAGGAGGATTTGGTAGCAGTGATCTGTTCTGTTGAGCCTACTACTTTCTTCCTCCTAGCTCTTTCAAGTAAAGGGTATGGGACTGAGTAACTGGATTCCTTTTTGAGGGTTTTTGCCAGATATTTTGATGGAGAAGATGATGTGGCCTTTCTTGAAGAGATCTTCTAGTTGTATTGGACAACTTTCCACCTTCTTCTTTTAGGGAAGGTTGTTGAGAAGCTAATGGGCCTTCAGTCGGAACTGAAGAAGCTTTTTGGAGGAAAAGCGAACCACCTTCAAGCAAAACCAAGAAAGACCCATTGCCTTTTGAAAAAGCCCCTTTGGGATAACCATGACCTGGATGACTGAGAATCTCCGTAGACTCTTGAATTGGTGGCACTCTGTATGCTCAACAATAGTGTCCTTCTAAACTGCTTCAAAGTGTTAAGATAGAAAGTGCTGTTCTGCAATGATTCTACTTCTCTCTTAAGTGGGTGATGCCAGTAAGTTTTGGGGAGGGATTGGCCTGATTGATATTCCCAGTGGTGGGCCACAGAGTTTGTTCTACTTACCTCTGTTTTATAACACTGCAGGGAGATATTACCTGTCAATTTAGGATACAGTATCATTAGTATGCTGATGATGTCCTGATGAATATCTATAGCCTGAGTTAGGCCAAAGATGCTGTAGAATTCTTGACTTAGTGCCCAGAGGCTGTGAGAGTCTGAATAGGACAACACAGAAACAGTCCTACTAAGACATTGTTTCTGTTTGTGCAGTAATGATTTCTTTTTATGTTCCAATCAGCTCTAGAGAGGGTTTTGCTCTCCTTGATAGAGCCAGTTTACAACTTGGGAGTCCTGGAATCAGTTCCTGCTGGTTTCACAGGTGGAAACAGGGCATGGCCAGAGGAACTTTTGCTCAAATTCAGCCAGTGTAGCAGTTCCTACTTGGAGCGAAAGGTCTTGGTGACATGATTCAAAATCTTCTCATTACTGGATTAAACAGATGCAACAGGTTTGACATCAAACTGCCTTTGAATTCTATTCTGAAATATAACTGGTGTAAAATGTAGCAAACCAGGCCCTAGTTGGCAAGAACAAAGAAATCCATTCTTTTCAAAGTTTGTTTACATAAATCAACAATCAACCTAATTTATATAATTTGTAATTTGCATCAGTTTACATATTTTGTGTAATGTAATGCTCTATTGTTATTTGGAGCAATTTAATTTGGATTTAATAGACATTCAGATTTAATGGACACCTTTCTCCTAAAATGGTCTACTAAATCAAGATTTGGCAGGTAGTTAACAACAGTTAACAATGGTATAATAGCTTCAAAAATAGTGACTTGCAACCTGTCTTCAGAGTAATGACTGTCCCATCATCCCCATGGTCACAATTGGGGCCGTTGCCAACTGACTCCCATTTATGACTTGTAGACTATCTTGTAGTCATGCGATTGTGATTTGTGACCTTCCCATCCAGCTTCTGAGAGACAAAATCAATTGGGGAAGCCAGAGTCATTTAATGACTGCATGGTTCACTTAACAACCATGCAATTTGCTTAATAACCACAGTAAAAATAATTGTAAAATTGGGTCCACTCATATGATGACTCGCTTAATAACTACATCACTTGGCAACTTAAAGTCCAATCCCAATTGTCATAAGTCGAGGACAACCTGTACAGTATTAACTGAAAATATAGTTGAGCATAAAACTGTTTTACATGCAGTTGACACATTGTAAGACTGCATTTCCAGTTTTCTTTCCTTAATATAAAATTTAAGCACCATATTTATTCTCCTCACTATTGTAGATGTGATAAAATCTCCAGCTAGTGTGTGTGTGTGTGTGTGTGTGTGTGTGTGTGTGTGTGTGTGTGTGTGTGTGTGTGGAGAGAGGGCACAGAAAGTGGCACAGGCCTTACCTCCCTCAAATTCCCTGAAGTTTTTATCTGACCATTCCCAAGAGAATGTAATCAGTCTGGCCAGATTCTTGTAAATCTATATATATATATAAAAGCCAAATACCACTCATGCATCATCACGAAATCTCCAGAACCGTAAAGCCTACAAACTTGAAACTTGGCACGTATGTTCCTCTTGGCTTCTAGGTGCTCGCTAAGAAAGGATTTTTCAAAATGACCATCAGATCATTAGTTATTTCTTATATTATTATTAACACGCTCTGATGCTAAGGAGTTAGACGTTCTACTCCCCCTCCCCATCTGAAAAGAACTCTGTTCCAACTGCCAGTGGGCATGGCCAGCGCGTGACTCATCCGGCCTGCGGGCTGGGAGTTTAGACATTCTACTCCATGCTAAGGAGTTCAGTTTCGTAGCGAAGCATGGATATCCAGCTACTAGTACAACAATATTTACAATTATTCTTTATTGTTGTAATGCCTGACAGTGAGCCTAGTTCCTTGTGCCTTGACAGTAAATAAAATTGGATGCCACTGGATTCTTGTGGAAATAGTGGTAGGTTAAGGGCTTGAGGTTTCAGATGGCATCTAGACATTTTTGTTTATCTTGACGAAATTGACTGTAGTAGTCAGGTGTTTTTTTTTCCAATCAGTTAATTTAAATTCTAGAAAGTGGCTTGCAATTGGCACAGATTTGAGACAGCAGTTTAGAATTTCTAAGAGCAGTAGTCAGCAATCCTTTCAGGCAATAAATGTCAAAAGTTAAAAACAATTGCAATCTCATGGAATTTCAATTATCGGTTCCCCAGGATCTTACACATTCATGCTTAAAATTGCAAATGGCTTCAATATGCTTGCCTCAAATTGACATCCTTCTGGGATTTCAGCCATTTTTAATAATGATAAAAAAGATTAATATAATTTTGAGGTTCCATGAGATGTTATAAACACCCTGGTACTCATAGGTGCAGCATAGCTTATCCTGCCTTAGAGTATCCAGAATTAACTGAATGTCATTAAAATTGAGTTATAAAGTAGTTCTCCCCATTTTTATTGCATCATAATACACTGTTCAAAAAAGACAATGGCAAGGACATCTAAATCAGTTTTTCAATACTCAAATTCCAATTAACTGTTGGGAAATATGGGTTTAATTTTCTATGCTTTCATTGGAATACATTTGGCTTTGATAATTGGCTGGAATAAAAAGTTTTAAAATTCAGTTCCTTTTCGGGGCTAATTATTTGACTCCACTAAAAGCTAAGCAGTGAGGATTTTTATTTGTTTGGAGATCTATTACATTATAGTTGTATATTAATTATTATATTAATCTATTGAATTATAGTTAATCCTTCTATAGTTGGATAGTGACTCATAGCCTTAGTTTTAATTCTTTTACTCTCAAGAAGCTTAGTTTAAAAACAATTTAGAAAACTTTGGGGTAGCCTTTGGACTTCACATTGAGTCATTGTCACCATGACTCAATGTATCTTAACTTTTTAATACTTAATTGCTGAGTTTAATTAACTTCAAAGTATTTTGTGAGAATACATTTATTTCAACAATTATCTAAACATTTGGTCTTGATGCCAAAAGTGGTTTTAATAGTTACATTATGGTATTTTGAAATATTTATTGTAAACACTGAAAAATCTTTTGTTTGATTTTAAAAAGAAATCAATGTTAACAAAAATTTGTTTAGCATCTACAAGTAGTCCTTGACTTATAACTGTAATTGAGCCCAGAATTATGTTTGTAAGTCAAGGCACCCACGTGACCAGAAGTAATTCCCTTTTTCACAGCAGTCCTTAAGCGAACAAATTATTGTTAAGCAAACCCATTCATTTGAATGGGCTTTTTTGCCTGAAACTGGCAAAAAATGCCAGAAATTGGCCAAAAACAAATATCTCAAATTGCAGTCACATGATTGCAGAATGCCATGACTGTTCATAAAGCTGACATGACTGTGGATTGTGCATTCATTTATGATGGTTGTGCATTCATTTATGATGGTTTGGGAGGGCTTTATGGGTTGTAAAGCATCCATTCCATTGCCATTGTAATTTAGCATTGTCATAAGACTGATCATTAAGCAAGGATCACCTGTACTGGATATTTCAGAGCATGTCTAATAATTCCATTCCTAAATTTGCATTTGAAATGCAAAGGACTGTCAATATGACTTCATAACAATGACTTGTTTGTCAAGGATGCCTCTGTTTCCCTAGACTTTATCCCTAGCTATATGGATTTTATTAACAAGCAAGGAAAAGCTGTTTGAGAGGTCCTTGGCGCTCTCTGAGCTTGGTGGTTTTCTTGAGACGTTTCATTACCTAAGCTAGGTAACATCATCAGTGCAATCAGGCTAATGAAACGTCTGCAAGAGAAGCATCAAACTCAGAGAGCGCCAAGAACCCTTCATTTCAACCCTGACAAATATTTTTTCTCTGTTGGAAAATCTGTATATCAGTCATAACTAAGAGAAATACAGGAATCACTGCCCTACCTAGAGCAATGGATTATTATTTTCTTGATTCTTTCTGAAAGATTTTCCAGCTCTTCGGTCATATTTCCTCAAGTTGTTTAGTCTCTAGTTATATATATATATATATTTTAAACAGTTCCTTCCTTGTGAGCTGTGTTTGTAAGAGGTATTATTTTTCAGTAACATTTGATATATGGCCAGTATGTGCTGAAATATGGATCAGAATAGTCATTTCATTATATATATTTTTTCCTTTCCTTTTCCTTAATCAAGAAAAATGTTTGTAGAGGAGAGGGAATTGGTGTCTGTGATTTGATCATCTTCATCCAGCTTTTCTCATGGGAAAATGGGGGACCATTCCTGCACTGTATAGCTGTGGGAAGGGAATCTCAGGAGCTATAGGGAGTCATTCAGCCAATGCACAGAGGCACCTATGTTTGTACAGCTCTATTCTCCTGTTACCAATCTTCTAAAAATTGGAAGGAGATTTATTATTTAGTAAGCAGCGTGACACAACTCCCCCTCCCCTGTAACTAAGAGCCCCCCCCCCAGGATCCGCAACTAAACTGGTGCAAAGAGCAAGCTTATCTTGTCAGTAATAGGAAGGGTAGGAGCAGATTACCGTACTTACCCCACACCTGGAATACTGCATCCAGTTTTGGTCACCATATTACAAAACAGATGTTGAGACTTTGGAAAAAGTGCAAAGAACAACTAAGACGATTAAAGACCTGGAGGCTAAAACATATGAAGAACTGTCACAGGAATTGAGTATGCCTACTCTAGAGAAAAGAAGGACTAGGGGTGACATGATAGCAGTATTCCAGTATTTGAGGGGCTGCCACAAAAAAAAAAGGGGCAATTTATTTTCCAAAGCAGGCAAGATAAGAAACAATGGATGGGAATTAATCAAGGAAACAACCTGGAATTAAGGAGAAACTTGCTAACAGTGAGAACAATTAATCAGTGGAACAGCTTGCCTCCAGAAGTTGTGGGTGCCTCCATCACTGGAGGTTTTTAATAAGACTGGACAGCTACCTGTCTGAAATGGTAAAGAGTCTCCTGCTTGAGCAGGGAGTTGGACTAGAAGACCTCCAAGGTCCCTTCCAGCTCTAGTCTGATTACTTACTCTCTGAAGCTGTGTGACTGCACTTTGGTTTGGCTAGATCAATTATCCGTGGTGTGGGAACTGCAGTTAAGGCTCCTTTTCTCACCTAAAGAGAAGAAACAAAGCTGTTCTTTTCCACGAATGAACTTAAATGTCCCCTATCACCACATCCAAACTGGGAACAAGTACAAATTAGCATGAAGATGCTGCCAATCAAATTTCACCACAGCTTAATCATCACTCTTCTGGATCAGATTAAAAACCCATGAGCTGTGTTTACACCACATGCTTAACCATCAAAGATCTATGAACTGTGTTCCTACCACATGCTTAACCTGCTGCACCCCCACACGAGGGAGGGGGGAAAGTCCACATAACAAGGGATACAAGACAAGCAACGTAGATTTACACATTTTTTCAAGACAAAGTTCCCACAATTTGAGCAGTCACAACTGACCTAATCCTAGCCTGCTGTGTCTGCTCTTGGAGACAGCCTGTCATTATTAGAAGCTGCTGATGTTCCCACTCACCATGAGCTCGTCCCATGCCACTTTTCAAGCCATGTCACTCTATGTCTATAATTATAACTTGTGGCAGCCACGGTGTAGGTTTGGTATGTGAAAACAACTTCCTTTTTGGGGATCTAAATCTTCTATTCAACATTGTTGGAACACCCATGATGTTACACAGATAGTCCTTGACTTACAACAGTTTGTTTAGTGACCGGTTAAAGTAGCACCGGCACTGAAAAAAGTGACATGACCATTTTTCACACAACCTGTGTAGCATCCCCATGATCATGTGATCAAAATTCAGATGCTGGGCAAATGTTCATACTTGTGATCGTTGCTGTGTCCCAAGGTCATGTGATCCCCTTTTGCAATCTTTTGACAAGCAAAGTCAGTGGGGAAGCCATAGTCACTTAATAACCATGTTACTAACTTATCAACTTAACAACTCTGGCAAGAAAGGTCATAAAATGTGGCAAAACTCACTTAACAAATGTCTCACTTAACAACAGAAATTTTGGGCTCAATTGTGGTCTTAAGTCAAGGACTACCTGTACTATTTTGAGGCAGAAAAGTTTTGCCTATTTCCATGCTTTTAAGTCATGGTTGTGACTCTCCTCCCTTTGCATTTTTCTGCACCCTCCCCTTTACCCTTTTGGCACTTCTAAGTCCTTTCATTTAACCATTTTCGAAGTTGGTTTCCTGTTTCTAAAGCATGTAAAGACACATTGTTGGTTTTGATAGTTTTCAGGATGTGTTCAAGATTTTTATTTTTTGTATGCTGTGTGAATCTTATGTATGTCCACTAGTCCTAGTGGACAACCATTTAAATATGAGCCAGCCATGTGCAGCAGCTGCCAAAAAAGCCAACACAGTTCTAGGCTGCATTAACACAGGGATAGAATCAAGATCACGTGAAATGTTAATACCACTTTATAATGCCCTGGTAAGGCCACACTTGGAATACTGCATTCAGTTTTGGTCGCCACGTTGTAAAAAAGATGTTGAGACTCTAGAAAGAGTGCAGAGAAGAGCAACAAAGATGATTAGGGGACTGGAGGCTAAAACATATGAAGAACGGTTGCAGGAACTGGGTATGTCTAGTTTGATGAAAAGAAGGACTAGAGGAGACATGATAGCAGTCTTCCAATATCTCAGGGGCTGCCACAAAGAAGAGGGAGTCAAGCTATTCTCCAAAGCACCTGAGGGTAGAACAAGAAGCCATGGGTGGAAACTAATCAAGGAGAGAAGCAACTTAGAATTAAGGAGAAATTTCCTGACAGTTAGAACAATTAATCAGTGGAACAGTTTGCCTCCAGAAGTTGTAAATGCTCCAACACTGGAAGTTTTTAAGAAGATGTTGGATAAGCATTTGTCTGAAGTGGTGTAGGGTTTCCTGTCTAAGCAGGGGGTTGGACTAGAAGACCTCCAAGGTCCCTTCCAACTCTGTTATTCTATTCTATTTATTAAATTTATATGCCGCCCATCGCACTCAAGCAACTCTGGATGGCTTACAAGGGTGTTCCTTTGTGTTCTCATTTGGACACCTTCTCTTGCAGTGCCTTAGCAAAATGGATTTTGCTCCTCCTTAGGGACTGACTGTTCTGTTTAAGAATGTACAAGGAATTATTGCGAAACTAGTGGAAAAATAACTACAATTCAGTTTCTCTCTTGAAAGTAACTACAATTTAAGATCTGTCTAAATTATTTTCAGGTTTGCGAATGCTGCATGGCAGCTTAGTTCTATGGGGAATATATTCTCTTGGGGTATAAGTGAACAAGAAAGAAAGGATGGAGAGAACAGAACAAAGGAGACTAATGCTACAAAAAACCTGGAAGCAGGTATGGGGAGAGAGAGGGCCACATACACAGAACACACTTGACTGAGGGTACTAAATTCTGGGGTTCACAATAAATTAAATTGCATTAGAACTGACTTCACACAAATTGGTACGCTAGAAAACCCTGACCTTGGTTAAAACTCACCCACAGCAGCATGAAAAAGCCAACAAAGGATGGTGTGATGCATGAGCTATTTATCAGGGGCATATCAAGGACCACATTCCAAAAGAATAGATAAGATCACAATGAAAAAATACATCAGATTCTGTTCAAATATAGCTAGGAGTTTGCAGAACTGTTCAAAATCAAAGCAGTCACTTTGAATTCAAAGTGTATTGTTCCAGCCTATGCTGTTTCAACCACTACAGAAAGGTGTTAAGTTTGAAATTGGTGTTTTGTACTTGACCCAACCATTTTGCACTCAGAACATTTCCACAACGGTCCAAACGGTGTCAAAACACTTCTGGTAAAGTGCTCTAAAGCCCAGCGGTTTTGAACCTAGAATATTGAACAGGGTATTATAATCTTGAAAGGAATGTTTGAGTTCGAAACATTTTGAATTCAAAAATCAAAATGTTGTGCACCATAATTGCCGCCCTTTGGGGGAGACAGATAGCTACTACATAAATTTGAGTAATAAATAAATAAATAAATGTAATTTGTCATCTTAAAAATAGTTTTGTGACATTGCTAAGCAAAGCTGCCACGGTGACTGCATTCATACAATAAGTTAGATGAGTCTAATATGGAATTGGATCATTTGTGGTTCACTGTGTTGTGGCAAGAACTCAACTACAGGTAGTCCTCGAATTATAACTACAATTGAACTCAGAATTTATGTTGCTAAGCAAGACAATTGTTAAGTGAGTTGTGCTCCATTTTACGACCTTTCTTGCCACAGCTGTTAAGTGAATCACTGCAGTTGTTAAGTCAGAAACACGGTTAAGTCAATCTGGCTTCTCCAAGACCTTGGACACTTGAAACGTCATAAATATGAGTCAGTTGCAAAGCGTCCAATTTTGATCACATGTCCATGGGGATGCTGCAACAGTCGTAAGTATGAAAATGGTGATAAATCACTTTTTCCAGTGCCACGTAACTTTGAATAATCACTAAACAAATTGTTGTAAATCAAGGACTTTCTGTATGGTCTCAGCATGTCATATGGTCTAGGCTCTTACATTAAGTCACAATTTATTTGTTTAGGTACAGCATGTTCTCTGAACATGGTGGTTATATTCAGGATTTAACTTGTGTGAACCTGCTACTAAATCATTCCATTGCTCCATCTGCTTCTATGCTGGCTGTACTGACTGATAGTGGACTTTCAGGTTCTGAAAAAAATTTCTACCAGTCTATTCTGGAGTTGCAGACACCACATTAGAAGAGAAACAAACATCTTGAGGTGTCCTTCAGAACACATAAGCACATATATATGTTCCATGTTGTAGTATCATCAGATTGAATTAATTTATGCTGACAAGTCATGATAGACTTTGACTTAGCACGTTGTACAAACCTAGCTATTCTGGTTCATAAACTATGGTTAAAATATGTGGTCAAAGACAGCTGTGAGTTAATAAAAAAAGTGATAATTAAACAAATGCTAGTTTAGCAAATGGCATGCAGCAAATCCTGAGCATAGAGAAATCAGTCAGGAAAAACAGGAGGAAAATAAGCAATTAGGTGACCTCATGAGATCTTTGCTGTACCAGAAAAGATAAACCAAAGTTGCATTTGATGTCCATGCTCCATGTCTAGAAATGCAAAGTTCCATACACTGCTGTTCATCCTTCCCAACCTAATAAATGAGGATAAACCAGCATAGTTCCCATGATCATGGCATCCTTTTATAATTACTTTGACATTGCAGTGATATTTCTAAAAAGAGTGTTTTTGATCAAGACCCAATTCAAACATGATAATGGTGGTGGAGAAGGCCCATCTCCAGTTTACCCATTGGTTTGGGATAGTGCATCCATCCTGAGCCTCCCTGATTTTTCAGTGGATTTTGACACCATTGATCATGGTGTACCTCTGGATCAGCTCAGGGGAGTAGTGGTGTGAGGCATGGGGCTATGGAGAGTCCCCTTTCTTTACAGCTAGTTTCAGTAATTGTTGAAGGATCTGTTTCTAGGTCATACTTTGCAGGATGCCCCTGTCTGTTCTTGGTCAACATCTACATCAGGGGTGTCCAACCTTGGCAACTTTAAGACGTGTGGACTTCAACTCCTAGAATTCCCCAGCCAGAATGTGTTGAAGAAATCCAGATGGATGAAATCACCCAGTCTTTATGTAGATCAGGGGTGTCTACATGGCTATCTGGGGAGTTCTGGGAGTTGAAGTCCACACGTCTTAAAAGTTGCCAAGCTTGGCAACCCCGATCTACATAAAGACTAAGTGATGTCATCCATTTGGACTTCTTCAACACCTTCTACCTGTCCTTGAGGAGCCCAGAATTCTATGGCATGAGCACTTTTGAGCATGTCCCAATGCAATCATGTAACACCATAGCTGCATAACTTGTACTGGCTTCCAGTGGGTTTCTGGGTGCAATTCAAGGTACTGGTTGTCACCTATAAAGCTGTACATGGCACAAGGCCAGGTTACTTGTAGGTTCTCTTGTCTTGGATCATTTCTGCTCATTTCACCAGATCCAACGTTGGGCATGCTCAGGTCTCATTTGTGAATCGGTGCCATCAAACACAACCTGGAAAATATGCTTTCACAGTTGTGCTGCTTGTCCTATGGAGCAGCATCCCCCAGTAAATCTGGTCACCCCAATCCTGTTAACCTTCCATAAGACTAAGAACCTGGCTTTCCCCTTAAACACTGGGGCTTAGATGTTGGATTAGCCTAGTTAGTTTGTTGTTTGTGTGCCCTTTGATTTACAGCAGGGGTCTCCAAACTTGATCTAGAACATTTAGCTGAGGAATTCTGAAAGACCACAAGACTTAAAGTTGCCAAGTTTGGAGACCCCCGATTTACAGGATGGAAGGGGTGGGGTTTTTTGGGGGGGGGACCTCAGGCACGCTGTATTTAATTGCTGTTATAATTGTTTTCAATTATTTTGGATTGTTGATGTTGGATTTAAACCTACTTTAAACCCATTCGCAAGATAGGCATCCATCTTAATTGTTTAATAGCTAAATAAATACTGGCTTGAGCTAAGCACCAATCTTTCCAAATTATCCATCCAACTGATGGATATGAGATGGAAGATTCCTCCAAATTTCTCCAGGGCTGAAAAGGAGATTCTTTAATCATTTCTCAAGGGCAGGAGTCCCCTTAGAGTGACAACTGTAGCATCATTGTTTTTTAAAAAAATCGCATGGGAAGACTTCCCTCTTAAGGGATTGAAAGGAAGCTTGTAGAGCTAAGAAAGCTGTAGAATATTGGCAAGATTACTGAACAATGAAAGGCAGGATATTTACACAAGGTCCTTGGCCACCACATTGTTAATTAGATGTATTCCCAACCCCTGAGAAAATTCTCTTCTCCTTGGAGGGAAAAAGCAAATTCTCTTTCTTGCTATGGATGGATAGAAAAAAATACAAGAGAACCTGAGCATTGGTAGGGTAAGGCTATGATTTCAAAAAGATGTACTAGATCTTCTGATCCCACTATGGCAAATATATATTATGTGAACAGGAATGGAAGCAGTTTGGCAAAAGTTGTCCATACCATAAACCAATTAAGATTATTTAACTCCGAGATATCTGTGACGGGCCGGGGCCGTGACAGGTTCTTTAATCTGGGCGATGCCACCACATTCAGAGCTGTGGGTGTTACTGGCGTCTCAGAAAAAAATCTAGTTTGGCATAAAAAAAGAAGTAAGAAGAAGAAAAAACAATTAAGACCAAAAAGAAAACATGCAAAGTTCATCCTATTCTAATCATAGCATAATTTATTTGACTTATTGTTACTTGTTAATAGTATAACTTATTTGATTTAATGTGAATTTACTAATTTGACGTGTTACAAATCCAGTCACTGTCAATTGAATTCTATTCTATTCTATTCTATTCTATTCTATTCTATTCTATTCTATTCTATTCTATTCTATTCTATTCTATTCTATTTTGTATGTCTCATAAATCTTTGTGATTAATTCCATTCCATTCCTGTCTCATCCCATCCTATCCCATTTATTATTATATCTTATCTCAGTCACTTTGGTATAACGGTGATAGAAATCACTACTGAGTTCTAATTCTGACAGCTGGATGACTGAGCCAGTCCTTCTCTCGCAGTCCTAGGAAGAAGGCAGTGACTAACCAAATCCAAAAATGTTGCCAAAAACACCACATGGACTTGTCCTGGCAATCCACCAGGAGTAAAGAATGATTAAAAAACATGCACACACTCTCTCTCTCTCTGTCTCCCACACACACCCACACACACATTCAAGCAGTAACTCTGGGTGGTGTATAAAGTTAAAATCAGAGATAAACCATCTAAATAATATATGTCCCAGGTCACAAACAGCAAATTCCAACTTACACTAAAACCAACATGAGCTGACCAAGTTCACTTAAACTTCTAACCCAAATGTCTAGGGAAGAGCCATGCCATTCATGCCTTATGAAAACAAGCAGGACTTTATATTGTTAAAGCAGCCAATTGTTATTTAATAAGAAGTCATGATGAAACCAACCATGGTTTAGGAAGGGCAGAGTTTCACTCCCATTACCCTAGTTTTCAGTCTCGGGAATATGGTGATGTCAACTATATTCCTATGCCTGATTTTTTTTTTAGCCTGCTTTTATTTTTTTAATTAAACTTTATAGTTTGGAGAGACTTTGAAATAAAATAGAGGGTTGTGAAAACCATGTGGCCAAGTCTGAATATCCCACTGGGAGTAAGATTGACAGTGACAGGCCCCATGGGAATTTTTTAATAACCTGTGAATTATCCACCTGATCTGCAGATCATACAGGAAGGATACGAATACCAGAACTGGGCTGCAAATCTCTACGCAGCTGCTAGATGACAGGTTTGATGTTTCTATATCTCTTTGCCATCAACTTGTCATCTAGAGTTTTACAGATTGGTTATATTTTGTTTATGCATTTATTTATTTATATCCTGCCTTTATTATTTTTACAAACAAGTCAAGGCAGCGAATACTCACAATACTCCCTTCTCCTATTTTCTCCACAACTCTGAGGTGGGATGGGCTGAGAGGAGAGGAACTGGCCCAAAGTCACCCAGTTGGCTTTCATGCCTATAACGGGACTAGAACTTACCATCTCCTGGTGATTGGCCTAAAGTCATTGAGCCCAAAGTCATTGAGCCCAAAGTCATTGAGCTCGCACTCATTCCTAAGGGAGGACTAGAACTCAAAGTCTCCTGGTTTGTAGTCCAGCATCTTTATCTCTACACCAAACTGGCTCTATGAATCCAGTCAATTCCACTTTGTTCAGGAAGATCTGGCTAACTAAACCATGACCATTAAAACTGCTTGAATAAAATCCAGTATTAAACAGTTTCTTTTCCCCAAACTATAACAGAATAACAGAGTTGGAAGGGACCTTGCAGGTCTTCTAGTCCAACCCCCTGCTCAGGCAGGAAACCCTATACCATTTCAAACAAATGGTTCTCCAATCTCTTCTTAAAAACCTCCAGTGATGGAGCACCCACAACTTCTGGAGGCAAGCTGTTCCACTGATTAATTGTTCTAACTTGTCAGGAAATACCTCCTTAGTTCCAGGTTGCTTCTCTCCTTGGTTAGTTTCCACCCGTTGCTTCTTGTCCTGCCTTCAGGTACTTTGGAGAATAGGTTGACTCTCTTCTTCTTTATGGCAGCCCTTCAAATACTGGAATACTGCTATCATGTCACCCCTAGTCCTTCTTTTCATTAAACTAGACGTACCCAATTTCAGTATCGTTCTTCATGTTTTAGCCTCCAGCCCCTAATCATCTTTGTTGTTCTTCTCTATACTCTTTCTAGAGTCTCAACATCAACTACACATGACCAAATTAATTTTCTCTTTTCCCACCAAGTCAATGCTTGGCAGAGCCTTCAGATTAGCTCACTTTCCCCCCCCCACCTGTTATATTTGTAGCTTGAATGGATCATCTTGAATTCAGACAACTCTTCCTGCCTGGAAGTCATAACTGCAAAAGAGAGTCAGGAGGGGAAGTGAGAAACAGTGCAGGTTAGACTAACATTCCCAGGATGTGATGCCCTTCATTTATATTCACTGGAGTCATTCCTACTAAAAATATTTGTGATTTCAATTCATTTAAAAAAAAAAAATCTGAATGTTTCAATGTATTTCTTTCTAGTACTTTTGACATTTTTTTCATGACCATCACGTATGATATAATGTTCCTTCTTTGTTATGGCAATCCCAGTGTTTATTATTACAATATATGATTTATCATTTTGGCAGCTGGTGAAGTTATTTATCATTTATATCAATTTAGCTTGGAGTAAATTTAATTGGCTTTTTCTGTAACTCTTCTCATTGATCCATCGTGATGACCTCTTTGAAATTTTCCTTCCCTTTTATTACACATTTTTTTAAATTTGCTCTGTCTTTATATTTCAGTAAAGATTTTATAGATACAGCCTAATAAACGAACTCAGTTTTGTATGTATCTAGATTCACCTTTGGCAGGATGAGTAGCATATGTTTAATACACAAATAAGTATATAAATAATTTTACCATCTTTTTCAAGGTCCTTCCTTTTTTATGATCACTTTTTATGTGTGATCATTCTTCATCTTTCTAAGTATTTGCTGATACATTAACTATGATAGATTCCTTCTTTCATGGATTCTTGTTGTGTTGTTTATCTGTTTCTTAAATCCAAAAGTGTCATGTTGGCATATCTCATTAAATCTTTCTTACTTAGAGAAAGTAAGAAAGTAGATGTCTTTAGAATAACAAGCTTTTGGCAGCCATGCTGATGGTGAAATGCTGGCTGGGGAATTCTGGGAGTTGAAGTCCACACAATTTAGAGCTGCTAACGCTGAGAAACACTGTCCTGGTGAAACCTAATGCTCAGTAGGTGTGGTGGACGTGAGTTCCCATAACTATGGGAAATTATCATCTACGTAGGGTTGAGGAAAATGAGCAATATTCTTGTGGCCTCTTAAAAATAAATGAGATTGCTGGATAAATGGCCAATGATATATCACGATGCCATGAAGTCACTAGATAGAGCCGGGGCAAAACTTTCAGCACTCATTGTGTCCTTCATAAAGGATTGAAAATGTTGGCCCATCCAGTCTACAGGTATTTTAAGAGCAGTCAAAAAAGGTGCACTGGATCATGTGCATATCACAGTCCAGGCACCTTTGCTCTGGAACATAAATTCTGACTAACTTGCCTGGAATTGTGTATCTCGGCTGCTCTTTGGGTATTTTATCTACCCAGTATACGGAAGGTCTGCAGGGAGGAAAAAAGAGAAACCAAATTAATCTAAATTAATCCTCAGAATGTCTGTCCCCATACATAACCCTTCTTCTGACTCTTAACATATTGGCAGTCCCAAGGATTATTCGTCTCTTTTGTCCTCATCACAGGATATCACAAGAAAACCCCTGAAAATGCTAAATACTAAAAGGAGATATATTTAGTCCAAGATCTGATGCCTTAAGAAGGCTTGAGCTGCAAACGTGGCCCAATCTGTGGCTTGCTAAATTTCACGGCAGTATAAAGCGACACTTTTATAGATCAGGGGGCCTTGGTGTTCACCGAGCTTGGTTTTCTTGCAGACATTTCATTACCCAAACTAGGTAACATTCATTGGTGCACTGATGATGTTACCTAGTTTGGGTAAGGAAACGTCTGCAAGAAAACAACCAAGCTCAGAGAACACCAAGAACCCCTCATGTCAACCCGGAACTACAAATAAATGCTCCTTTATTGGTACCTTTACAGATGCATGACTGATTCAGACAGATTTCATCCTGTAAAAAGGTGAATCTTCAAAATTAAGAAAAATCCCAATCCTTAATGCTGCCAGCTGGTGCCAATAAATTTCATAACTATAGCAAAAAGGGAGATTTATTTACAGGAAGTGCTTTATGAGGAAAGACAATTAAACCTGAACAATCTGCCCTCTGTTGCCCCTTGTGGTCAGGAGATGCCATTGCATTTGGATCTTCAACACTTCGGTTTTGCTTAAGTCAAGATACAGATACAGAATAACAGAGTTGGAAGGGATCTTGTAGGTCATCTAGTTCAACCCCCTGCCCAAGCACGAGACCCTACACTAGTGGTGGGTTGCTGCCAGTTTGGACCGGTTCTCCTGTACCGGTGGCGGAAATTTGCATCCGGTTGCCAAACCGGCAGTGATGGCCGGCTGTCCACGCCCCCGAACCGGTTCTCCGGTCGCCGCGGCTGGCAAAAAAACCCCTCTGCGCATGCGCAGAGGCTTCTGCGTATGCGCAGATGGTCATGTCCCCGACGCGACGTGCGTCGCGATGCGAACTGGTAGGGAAGGTAAGTGGAACCCACCCCTGCCCTACACCATTTCTGACAGATGGCAGTCCAGTCCCTTCTTGAAAGCTTCCAGTGATGTTCCATTGGTTGATTATTCTCACTGTCATAAAATTTCTTCTTATTTCTAGGTTGAATCTCTCCTTGATCAGTTTCCATCCATTATTCCTTGTCTGGCCTTCAGGTGCTTTGGAAAATAGCTTGACCCCCTCCTCTCTGTGGCAGCCCCTCAACTACTGGAAGACTGCTATCATGTCACCCCTAGTCCTTCTCTTCACTAGACTAGCCATGCCCAGTTCCTGCAACTGTTCATCGTATGTTTTAGCCTCCAGTCCCTTAATCATCTTGGTTGCTCTCCTCTGCACTTTTTCTAGAGTCTCAACAACTTTTTTATAGTGTGGTGACCAAAACTGGATGCAGTACTCTAGGTGAGGTCTTACTAAGGTTTTATAGAATGGTATTAATACCTCACTTGATCTTGATTGAATCCCTCTGTTAATACAACTGGATTGGCACAGGTTGCTTCACCTCTTCCCATACTTAAGGTAGAGAAACAGAAATAACTTCACTGCCTCTGCATTTCACCTGTGAACATGCTTTAAATCCAGTGAGTTTTGAGAAAATAGGAATTCTGACCTGGAGAGTAGAACTTGGTGGTTGACTTTTGGTCGGGCAAGGATGCTGAGCCGATCCTGTTTGAGCCCCCATTCTGAAGGCATCAGTTACCAGAGCAGCCAGCCTTGCAGGCTTATGGAGGAGAGGAAAACTGAAGTGATGCTTCCAAGCGAGCAAATGATGATGAAAACTCACTAACATCTGTTGAATGGGACATAGATGTCTCAGAGATGTTCTGGCAACAGGAAAAACATGTGGGGGTTAGGAGTGGATCGATAAAGGAAAATTATTCAAATACAGGTAGTCCTTGACTTACAACAGTTCATTTAGTGACCATTCAAAGTTACAACGGCACTGAAAAAAATGACTTATGACCATTTTTCACACAACCTTTGCAGCATCCCCATGATCATGTGATCAAAATTCAGATGTTTGGCAACTGGTTCATACTTATGACGGTTGCTGTGTCCTGGGGTTATGTGATCCCATTTTGCAGCCTTTTGGCAAACAAAGTCAATGGGGAAGCCAGATTCACTTAATAACCCGGTGACTAACTTATCAACTGCAGTGATTCACTTAACAACTGTGCCACGAAAGGTCATAAAACAAGGCAAAAGTCACTTAACAAATGTGTTGCTTAATAATATAAATTTTGAACTCAATTGTGGTCATAAGTCGAGGAGTACCTGTATCAACGTGCCTTATAGGGGCACCAGCTGTAATTCAGATTCAAATCTAGCTGAGACAGAGTGTTCCTATTCCTACAGATAATCCTCGACTTACGACCACAATTGAGCCCAAAATTTCTGTGGTTAAGTCAGATATTTGTTAAGTGAGTTTGGCTCCATTTTACGACCTTTCTTGCCACACTTCTTAAGTGAATCACTGTTGTTAAGTTAATAACACAGTTGTTAAGTCAATCTGGTTCCCCATTGACTTTGCTTGTCAGAATGTCACAAAAGGGGATCACATGACCCCGGGACACTGCGACCGTCATAAATACATGCCAAGTATCTGAATTTTGATCAAGTGACCACAGGGATACGACAATGGTCACAACCGCAAAAAACCTTCATATGTCACTTTTTCCAGTGCCATTTTAACTTCGAATGGTCACTAAATGAACTGTTGTAAGTCGAGGACTACCTGTTTAGGTAGTTCTTGACTTACAACTATTCATTTAATGACCAAAGTTACAATGGCATTGAAAAAAGGGACAACCAGTCCTTGCGTTTCCAACCATTGCAGCATCCCCACAGTCACGTGATCAAAATTCGGGCACTTGGCAACCAGCATTTAACAACGGATTCACTTAAGAACTGCACGATTCACTTAACTGCAGTTATTCGCTTAACAAGCGTGGCAAAAAAAGGTTGTAAAAAACCCCCCGTATAACCGCCTTGATTAACAACAGAAATTCCAATTCCAATTATGATTATAAGTTGAGGACTGATTGATTCTACCCAGATCCATTTCTTTCTGGGATACTGTATTCAGTTCCCAACCAAGTCCAGATTTCTGCCTAATTTGTTTGTTTCCTATCTTTCATTGCCCCTATTTAGTTTCCACCCCAACCAACCTGTTTTTGGACTCTAGAAGGGACTTCTGTTCTCTTAAAGCCCAGTGAGTCAGATAATTAGCTGTGTCTACTTTATAAAATTTATAACCCACCGTTTCTTCAGAAAGAAATCAAGGCAGCCTGAATTCCTCTCCTTTCTCCAGATTTTACCAACACAACAAGCTTGTGAGGTAGGCTAGGTTGAGGGACAAGGACCAGGCCAAAGCTGAGCTTCTATGATTGAGGGGGAGTTCCTAACCTAGCCCCTTCAGTACTCAGTCATGCTATCTTTTATTTTACTTGTATTGCCTATGTCCAGAACTGGGAATAATCCAAAAGAAAGTATTTGGTGGCACTCCTGTATCTATTTCCAAAATTGGATTCTGCCTTACTGTGTAAAATATACTAAGCAGGCTGCCTGGTGATTTTTTTAAAAAAAAATTGCATTACAGGTAGTCCTTGACTTACAACCACAATTGAGCTCAAAATTTCCCTTGCTAAGTGAGACAGTTGTTAAGTGAGTTTTGTCCCATTTAACGACTTTTCTTGACACAATTGTTAAGTGAATCATTGCAGTTGTTAAGTTAGTAACATGGTTGTTAAGTGAATCTGGCTTCCCCATTGACTTGGCTTGTCAGAAGTTTGCAAAAGATGATCACATGACCCCAGGACACCTGCAACCGTCATAAATATGAACCGGTTGTCAAGCAACTGAATGTAAATCATATAACCACAGGGATTCTGCAACAGTCATAAGTGTGCAAAATGATCATAAATCGCTTTTTTTCAACTTTTTGTAACTTTGAATGGTCACTAAACAAACTGTTGTCAGTCAAGGATTACCTCAGAAATCATATTGACATCATTTTTTTTAAAAGGTAATATCAATTATCACCACATGAGGGTAGCCTTGCTTTAGAAAATGGTGATATTTACTTATGTGAAAGTTTGAGCAGAAAGTGGAAATAGAGACACCTGAACAATTAGAGATGCTTCAGGAAATAGATAGATAGATGGATAGATAGATAGATAGATAGATAGATAGATAGATAGATAGATAGATAGATAGATAGATAGATAGATAGATGATAGATAGATAG
>QLTV01003262.1:210848-224186 GCA_003457575.1 Thermophis baileyi
CGAAACTCAGCTTCTGAGAATACTCAGAAGGGAAAAAAAACAATAAAAAACTCAGAAGGAAAAAATAAAATAAAATAAATTAAAAAAAAAAGATGGCGGCGCCCACGGACCGGCACCGACCGATCCGGTTCGGTGACGTCATTGTGACATCACCAGCGGATCGCTACTGGTTTGGGCGAACCAAACCGAACCGGGAGGAACCCACCCCTGCCTGACAGCCTGGTCATCCTCCAGCCAGAGAGCAAAACCAGGAATGTTGTTTACAGGGAGGCCCTGAGCAATTCATCTGAGGGACGAATTTAAAGTCTATGCTATGCAAATAATGTCTTCATCTGTAACAGAAACTTAGCTTACCGTCTCTAACGAAATAATACAGTCCCTTTTTTAACTACTCATTAATTTTCAAGCTTTAAGGGTCAATTTATCAAGCCCCATCACATAGTTTCGTAGCGAAGCACAGGTATTTAGCTAGTGTATTCATATACATGGCGAAAAAAAAGAATCCAAGTTTACAAGATGGATGGCATAAAGAACAAAACTGATACTTTCTGATTTTCTTTCTAACAACGTTCCTCTGAATTGACAAACAAGTGGGAGCTTAAAATTATCTAGGAGCTCCCTCTTATTTCTACAGTCCTTGATTTATAACCATTCTACTCTCCCAACGGTCATGTGATTAAACTTTGGGTGCATGGTAACCAACATGTACAGATAGTCCTCAACTTACGACCACAACTGAGCCCAAAATTTCTGGTGTCAGTCATTTGTTAAGTAAATTTTGCCACATTTTACGACACTTCTTGCCATAGTTGAATCACTACAGTTGATACGTTAGTAACGCAATTGTTAAGTGAATCTGGTTTCCCCATTGATTTTACTTGTCAGAAGGTCGCAAAAGGGGATCCCATGACTCCAGGACACTGCAACCGTCATAAATATGAGTCAGTTGCCAAGCATGGGATCATGGGGAAACTGCAAAGGTTGTAACTGTGAAAAACAGTCATAAGTCACTTTTTTCAGTGCTGTTGTCACTAAATGACCTGTTGTAAGTTGAGGACTACCTGGATTCATGATGGTTTCATTATCCCAGACTTCTGGGACTGTCATTTGCAGCCTTCTTAGGGCACTTCTGACAAGTCAATGGGGACAGCCAGATTCTCTTAATGACCACATGATTCACTTAACAACTTCAGCTTAACAACTATGGCAAAGGATTGCAAAATGGGGCATGGCTTATTTAACAACTGTCTTGCTTAGGAAGATAAATTTTGGACTCAATTGTGGTCATAAGTCAAGGACTATCTGTCCTCACTCTATGGTACTCTATGTCAGGAATTTGCTGCTTCTCCAAAAACCATCTGAAGTCCTCCACGTGTGTTAGATTTAGAACAAAGCTTGCCCAACTCATGTGTGGAATGGAATTCACGGGGTTGGACTAGGTTAGGTGCGTATGTGGTTGGCCATTTTATCTGCACTGAAAAGCCGGTTAATTTCCATCAAACAGCAACTTACCAGTCCAATTAATTTTTTACTTGACTGAATGTCAAATACGTTATCTTGCAAGCGGGGCGAGAGACAGGAAGAGATAACAAAAGCACACAGAGGAATTGTAGATGAGACAGAAATGGGGATTGCAGGAGGACAAAACAAGGTGGTGCATAATCACGACCCTCAATTTCACTATCAATCAGAATACCAGCTGGAAGGGACCTTGGAGGTCTTCTAGTCCAGCCCCCTGCTCAAGCAGAAGACCCTATACCATTTCAGACAAGTGGCTGTCCAGTCTCTTCTTAAAAGCCTCCAGTGATGAAGCACCCACAACTTCAGGAGGCAAGCTGTTCCACTGATCAATTGTTTTAACTGTCAGGAAATTTCTCCTTAATTCTAAGTTGCTTCTCTCCTTGATTAGTTTCCATCTGTTGCTTCTTGTCCTGCCCTCAGGTGCTTTGGAGAATAGCTTGACTCCCTCTTCTTTGTGGCAGCCCCTGAGATATTGGAACACTGCTATCATGTCTCCCCTAGTCCTTCTTTTCATTAAACTAGACATACCCAATTCCTGCAACCGTTCTTCATATGTTTTAGCCTCCGGTCCCCTAATCGTCTTTGTTGCTCTTCTCTGTACTCTTTGTAGAGTCTCAACATCTTTTTTACATCGTGGCGACCAAAACTGGCAGTGTGGCAGTGGGGATGCTTCACGTGGCAATGGGGATGCTACGATGGTCATAAATGCGAGGACCGGTCATAAATTACTTTCTTTGATACCTCTGTACCTTTGAACGGTATCTGAATGAATGGTGATAAGTAGAGGACTACCTGTATTGGAGAAATCGTGAGCCATGGGAGGGGGGGCAGTGGGAAGTTTAGAGTAGCAAACAACATCACTCACCTGTATCTCCTGGCCAGGTAAACAAAGAAAGCCATCAAGATTACCTGTCCCCTTTTAACCTTTGCCTACCTCCCTCAGGCCATTTGAATGCTTGAATCAAAACACCCAGGCTCCCTCTGTGCCGGCTCAGAAGAAGGATGAGAAAAAAGTTTCTGACGGCTCCTTGTTCCCATGGAAACAGATAATTTACTTGCTTTGAAGTTCAACCCAATGTCTTGGGTCATTCGTGGCTCGCATCAAAGGCCTCGCGCTAGGAAATCTCTGTTTGATAGGAAGAACAATGCTAAAACTCATCTCGGGCTACCATGCCGATAAGGAAGGAAAGAACCTTTGTTTAATTTTATTGGAATTGTTTGAAACAAAAATAAAAATTTAGGCAGTATATTCATCTTAATGGTAGAGATTCTTCCTAATAATGACAATTGTAACTTTGACCAATTTTCCAAATCCTTCCTGGTTTGTGCTAATAATTTCATATAATTATCTTCTTTGATAGAAGAACATTTTGTAGTTAACCAAATCCCTAAATATTTTGCCTTTTTAGTTATTTGAAATTCCAATATCCTTTCCAATTCCTTATTTTGATTGTAATTTGCAATTAAAGAAGAAAAACAAAATCCAGAAATCCAACAGGTTACAAAGAATTTAAATTCTAGATTCATGAAAATGAAGGCCTGCGTGGACAGTGCATATAGGGCATTTTTCTACATTTAACAGATTAACAGAGTTGGAAGGGACCTTGTAGGTCATCTAGTCCAACCCCCTGCTCAAGCAGGAGACCCTACACCATTTCTAACAAATGGCAGTCCAGTCTCTTCTTGAAAGTCTCAAGTAATGAAGCTCCCACAACTTCCGAAGGCAACTTCTGTTCCATTGGTTGATTGCTCTCACTGTCAGAAAGTTCCTCCTTATTTCCAGGTTGAATCTCTCCTTGGTCAGTTTCCATCCATTATTCCTTGTCTGTCCTTCGGGTGCCTTGGAAAATAGCTTGACCCCCTCCTCTCTGTGGCAGCCCCCCAAATATTGGAAGACTGCTATCATGTCTCCCCTGGTCCTTCTCTTCCCTAGACTAGCCATGCCCAGTTCCTGCAACCGTTCTTCATATAGATGAGAGATAGAGAGATAGAAGTGAGTATATAAACTTCAGGGCAGGGGTGGGTTCCTCACGGTTCTGACTGGTTCGAGTGACCCACTGGTGATGTCACGATGACGTCATGGATCCGGTTCAGTCGGTGCCGGTCTGTGGACGCCGCCATCTTTGTTTTGATTTTTTTTTAATTTTTTTTAATTTATTTTTTCTTCTGCGCATGCGCAGAAGCCGAGTTTCCGACACTGCGCATGCGTCGCCATCTTGCTTTCGGCTTTTTTTTTGGAATTTTTTTTTATTTTTTTGCACTGTGCATGCACACGCGCGCAAAGCGTGCGCAAAGCGTGCGCAAAGCGTGTGCAAAGCATGCGCAAAGCATGCGCAAAGTGTGCGCAAAGTGTGCGCAAAGCATGCGCGCGCCCACGTAGCGCGGGAGGAAGCGAACCAGCAGCGAGATAAGTTAGAACCCACCCCTGCTCTCGACCCTATGTTGCTGGACTAATGCAGATATTTCTGATTAGGACAGCAAGCAGTAAGTATAGCTAGAATTTCAACAAAAATGAAATCTGCGTACTCTCCAAGACCGGATTTCTTAATCTTGGCAACTTTAAGACGTGTGGACTTCAACTCCCAGAATTCCTCACCCACCCAGGAGTCCTAAAGTTGCCAAGTTTGGGAGACCCCTGCTCTAGACAAAGGAATATGGAGGTGTGCTTGGAGAAGGAAGAAGGAAAGCATTAAAGGAGATTTAACAGTAAATCAGTCCTGGGAATTTGGAAAGAAACCTCAAAATACCTGTTTCCCGGGAGGGGATGATTGTCCTTTTCATTTATGTGATGCGTGGAGAACCCCGTTTGCTATTGGTGGACTGAGATAAGAGCTTAGTGTGGTTTCCTGGGGCAAGGAGTTCCACATGCCTTCAGTTTGGGAAGTCGGGATTAAAAGGGGAATCCATAGGGAGGTCAAAAAAGTCAAGAGGGTGGCAGTGACTGGGCAATTAAAGGCTGGTGTTTTTTTTACATATGTTGGAAGACATATCCATCTGGTTCAGTTCCAATCCAGGAGAAAGGTACTGGAGACAAAATGGAGGCTGGAGGCTGATTGGAAAGAGGGTCCATTTATTGATGAACAGAACCACATGTTTGTGGTCCTGGTGCAGCTGACCCCATGGAGTTGAGAGTGGGGTGTATTTATACCTTCTCTTGGGCTTTGCACTTGAGCTTCCTGTTCCTGTGCAAGAACATACATTCTATTGGCTGTTGTCAGACTCCCATGGGGCCATGTACAAATCCTAGGAGTTTGTCTGAGCTAAGTTTGGTTGAAGTTTGGTCTGCTGATGCAATGAAGGGGCTTGTTGGGCAATTCCTATTGTCGCTGAGGGCTAATCCTACCTTTGTTCAGACCTTGCTGCAGGGAATTTTCTTATGACTACAGCTAGCTAGCTCTTTATCTCTTAAGTGCTGACATCTACTGAGGGCTATTAAGAAAGGTGGGGGCTATTAAGAATGAGTCTGCTTCCTGACCAACAAAGATGATTAGGGGACTGGAGGCTAAAACATATGAAGAACGGTTGCAGGAACTGAATATGTCTAGTTTAATGAAAAGAAGGACTAGGGGAGACATGATAGCAGTGTTCCGATATCTCAGGGGCTACCAGAAAGAAAAGGGGGGTCAAGCTATTCTCCAAAACACCTGAGGGTAGGACAAGAAGCAATGGTGGAAACTAATCAAGGAGAGAAGCAACCTAGAAATAAGAAGAAATTTCCTGACAGTTAGAACAATTAACCAGTGGAACAATGTAAATGCTCCAACAGTGGAAGTGTCAGGGTTCCAAATAGCATCTAAAACTAAATCAGAGTCCAATGCAAAGTATTGCTCAAAGTTCCAATTTATTAATAGAGTCATGTTGGCACAGCTGTGAGAAACCCGAATCTGACGCTACGAGGGTTTCTCCACCCAGTTGAAAGATCAAGCCCCTTGTCCCCACACCCACAAGTTCATGATGTTAGCCAGTCGTCTTCTGCCAACTTGTCAGTTACTCCCCTCAGCTTCTGGGCAGGTGCTGGACAAAGGACGCCCTTGAGAATCTAAAGGAATTTGTTATGGCTACATGTCTACATCCCTCATGCAACAGCCCCTCCCAAATTCCCACAGCAAGAATACATTCTCAAGCGTAAAGTGTGGCAGGCCAAAGTCTCTAATAAAATATGGCTTCGGCCTGACAGGAAGTTTTTAAGAAGAGATTGGACAGCCACTTGTCTGAAATGGTATAGGGTTTCCTGCCTGAGCAGCTGTTGTATCAGAGTTTGTTGCAGAAAATTAAATCCAGAAAGCACACACAGGCAGACTGATGCAGCAGGATTCATTTAAATAAGAAACTTCTTTATATACAAGAATATATATACAATACCAATGTAGATTCTTCTTCAAGCAGTTACAAGCAAACACACAGGCAGGAGAGAATAGTTAGTTTCATTTCAGAGTTCAGAGTGGGCTGAGCCACGCCCAGCCTTCTAGCTTCAGTTTCGATTCTCTGCACAGACTCAGATGTGTTTAGCTCCCATTGGCTGACTTAGTTGCTATGCCTATTCATTGGCTGACCTTGTTACCATTGTCTCTTCCGGTTCATGAATAATCTGACAGGTTGGACAAGAAGACCTCCAAGGTCCCGTCCAACTCTACTCTACTCTACTCTACTCTACTCTACTCTACTCTACTCTACTCTACTCTCCTCCCCTCCACTCCACTCCACTCCACTCCACTCCACTCCACTCCACTCCACTACACTCCCTGCTCAAGCAGGAGACCCCATACCAAGGGGTCAGACAAGTGACTGTCCAGTCTCTTCTTGAAAACCTCCAGTGATGAAGCACCTACAACTTCTAGAGGCAAGCTGTTCCACTGGTTAATTCTCCTCACCGTTAGGAAGTTTCTCCTTAATTCCAGGTTGCTTCTCTCCTTGATTAATTCCCATCCATTGTTTCTTGTCTTGCCCTCTGGTACTCTTTGTGGCAGCCTCTCAAATACAGGAATAAAACTAGACCTAAAAAAAATCCACTTGGCCAGATGCCTTGAAGGCCTTGTGGGCGCCCTCATTGCCTACGTCTAAGTAACAATAGAATTAAAATGGCTACTTGCTGACTAATATAAAGGAACACTTCTGCCAAAAGAAAGTTTGCACATTCTGCTGTAGAATGCACAAATTTAAATTGGTCAATAGCTGGGTTTGACATTGTATTCCTATTGCCTCATAAAAAGGCAGAACAGGACTTAACATTTAATATCTTCTATTTATCCCTAACCGTGGGCACAAAACCATTGTTCCATAGGTTATTTACAGACAGCAAAAATGAGTTCCTTCTCTCTCTGCTTGCAGGCTGTGTGTCAAAATTTGCAACCCCTTCTTGTATTTTATAGCAATAGTAAATTGTCTGTTTAGTTCCTGAGATGGAATTTTCCGCCCGTGTCTTTTCTTCTTCTTTCTTTTATGTATAAATAAATAAAATCAGAATAGAGCTGGAAGGGACCTTGGAGGTCTTCTAATCCAACCCCCAGCTCAAGCAGGAGATCCTATACCATTTCAGACAAGTGACTGTCCAGTCTCTTCTTAAAAACCTCTACTGATGGAGCACCCACAACTTCTGGAGGCAAGCAGTTCCACTGGTTAATTGTCCTCACTGTTAGGAAGTTTCTCCTTAATTCTAGGTTGCTTCTCTCCTTGGTTAGTTTCCATCCATCGTTTCTTGTCTTGCCTTCAGGTGCTTTGGAAAATAATTTGACCTCCTCCTTTTTGTGGCAGCCTCTCAAATACTCGAATAGTGCTATCATGTCCCCCCTAGTCCTTCTTTTCTCTCAATTAGCCATACCTAATTCCTGTAACTGTTCTTCAGATGTTTTGGTCTCCAGGCCTTTAATCATCCTAGTTGTTCTTCTTTGCACTTTTCCCAAAGTCTCAACATCTTTTTTGTAACCCGGTGACCAAAACTGGATGCAGTATTCCAGGTGGTCTTATTAAGGCTTTATAAAGTGATACTAATACTTCATGTGATTTTGATTCTGTGCCTCTGTTTATACAACCAAGGATTGTATTGGCTTTTTTGGGCTGCTGCCAGCATTCTCATCTCTGCTCTTGGTCTAAGTAGGAAGTCTGATGGGCAAAGGAATTGAATGGGCAATAGAGTTGGCACCCAGAAAGACGAGGGAGGCAATTATTCAAGCTTTGTAGTTGCCCGGGTGCTGCTTCGCTTCTTAGTTTGTGGGTCAAACCACCTCCAAGAAGTAGCAGGACCGAGATGAAGGGCTGACTCCCAAGAGGAACAAAAGGGTTCAGGTGAGATAACGGTGGGTGGGCCACCCATTAAAAAAAAAAAGATTGAAAGAAGCAGGTGATAAGAAAGACTTCTCAGCTCCGTTGTAAACCAATGAACTTCTGCTGGATGAGATCAGAGGAAATATCTGGCTTCCTTCCAAGCAGTTTCTGGAGACTTCATGTCTCCTCTCCTTTGGCAAGCTAATGCACGGTACAAAGTACGTGATTAATGGAAATAAAAGCACCCGGTGCCCACATACACACACACTTGTCCCAGACATAGGATCTCGGTAGAGGCCACTTGATAGGGATTCAAACTCAGCAAGAATTCAAATTACAGATCCCTATCTCTCTCTCTCTCTCTCTCTCTCTCTCTCTCTCCCCCCCACACGGGGGTGGGCCCCCCGCGCGCTCGGGGGGGGCTCTCTCTCTCTCTCTCCCCAGCAGACGGTTGGGTACCCCAAGGGCACTTGGAAGGCGGAGTCATCCTTCAGATGCAAGAACAAGAGTTGAGCTCAGCCTGGTCACCTTCCTTTTGATTCTTGGCCAACTAGCCAGAATCTGACAGGTTCCTTATCCCAGGTTCAGTAACGTATGAACCCCAAGACGTAGAATGCAAATTTTTCCTCTCTTTCTCTCTCATTTTGGGAGGTAGGAAGGCGTCTGATATTTTTCAGGGAAAGCTGAAGGTGTCCTTTATAAGAAGCATCTATTCCCAAGGCTCAAGGGAAGATCTCTCCGGCAACAAGAACCAGAATTACAGAATCACAGAGTTGGAAGGGACCTTGGAGGTCTTCTAGTCCAACCCCCTGCTCGAGCAGGATTCCTTATACCAGTGATGGCGAACCTATGGCACGCGTGCCACAGGTGGCACGCGGAGCCATATCAGAGGGCACGCGAGGCGTTGCCCTATATCAGCTCCAGCGCGCATGTGTGCACTGGCCAGCTGATTTTCAGCCTTGGGGAAGGCCATTTTCGCCCTCCAGAGGCTTCAGGGAAGCTTCCTGAAGCCCCGGAGTGCAAAAAACAGCCCAATGGGAAAACCGGAAGTTCGGAAAAACGCACTTCCGGTTTGCCGTTGGGCCGTTTTTTGCACTCCGGAGGCTTCAGGGAAGCTTCCTGAAGGCCCTCACCGTCCCAGGCTTCAGTGAGGCCTTTGCGCATTCGCGGGGGTGGGGGGTGCATGCGCAGGGGGCAGCGTGGGGGGGTTGTGCACATGCGTGGGGGGAGGGAATGGGTGTGGGCACGCGTGCGTGCTAGCGCACGCGCGCACACCCCCTTTTGGCACCCGGACCAAAAAAGGTTCGCCATCACTGCCTTATACCATTCCAGACAAATGGCTGTCCAGTCTCTTCTTAAAAACCTCCAGTGATGGAGGCACCCACGACTTCTGGAGGCAAGTCGTTCCACTTTTTAATTGTTCTCATTGTCAGGAAATTTCTCCTTAGTTCTAAGTTGGATCCCTCCTTGATTAGTTTCCACCAATTACTTCTTGTCCTGCACTCAGGTGCTTTGGAGAATAGGTTGACCTTCTCTTCTTTGGGGCAGCCCCTCAAATACTGGAAGACTGCTATCATGTCACCCCCTAGTCCTTCTCTTCACTAGACTAGACATACCCTATTCCTTGCAGTTCCCAATAAAACTGATCCCCAAAAACAGTTTTCTTGGCAAGGCTTTTCGGAAGTGGTTTTGCCATTGCCTCCTTCCTGAGGCTGAGAAAAAGTGACTGGCCAACGGTTACCACACTGCCCTTCATGCCTAAGGCAGGACTAGAACTCACATTTGGCTGGTGATTGGCCCAAAATCACCCAGCTAGCTTTCATGCCTAAGGCAGGACCACAGCTCTCAGTGTCCTGGTGATTGGTCCAAAAATCACCCAATCGGCTTTCTTGCCAAAGGCAGGATTAGAACTCGCCATCATCTCCCAGTTTCTAGCCTGACTCTTTAACCACTACACCAAGCTGGCTCTGTAGAATTGAGTAGAACTAAAGTATCACCTAATTAGAAGACAATGGTAGTTAAAGATTACTATGCCTGATTTTCATTATCTCCCCAAAACTCTAAAACTGATTTTAAAAAGCTATGCATCTTAATGACAAACAACTAAGATCAAACCACAGAAAGTATTTCTGGCGCAGTGAAGCCTTCACTGTCAGATCTGCCAGCATTTAGCTTTCTGCCACACAGAACCTGACTATATTATGAGTTGTTAAACAAGCTGTTATCCAGTAGCAATAGATGGGCATAATATTGATCTGTACAGCTGGCTGTGAAAGTTGGACCATAAGGAAGGCTGAGCGCCAAAGAATGGAGGCCTTTGAACTATGGTGCTGGAGAAGACTCCTGCGAGTCCCTTGGACTGCAAGGCGATCCAACCGGTCAGTCCTAGAGGAGATCAACCCTGACTGCTCTTTAGAAGGCCAGATCCTGAAGATGAAACTCAAATACTTTGGCCACCAAATGAGAAGAAAGGACTCGCTGGAGAAGAGCCTAATGCTGGGAAAGATGGAGGGCAAAAGAAGAAGGGGACGACAGAGAATGAGGTGGCTGGATGGAGGCACTGAAGCAGTAAGTGTGAGCAGGGGTGAAATCCAGCAGGTTCTGGAGAACCGGTAGTGGAAATTTTGAGTAGTTTGGAGAACCGGCAAACACTACCTCTGGCTGGCCCCAGAGTGGGGTGGGAATGGAGATTTTGCAGTATCCTTCCCCTGCCACGCCCACCAAGCCACGCCCACCAAGCCACGCCCACAGAACCGGTAGTAAAAAAAATTGGATTTCACCACTGGGCGCGAGCTTAAATGGACTCCGGGGGATGGTAGAGGACAGGAAGGCCTGGAGGAACGTTGTCCATGGGGTCGCGATGGGTCGGACACGACTTCGCAACTAACAACAACAACAACAGCCTGCTAACCTTCAGAGGAAACAGGAGCTAAGTATGCAGCAAATATCTCTACAGAATATACCATCGAGAAGAACGGATTGAACGTTTCAAGCCATACACTATCTCAGCAAGGGGGGAAAAAACTGTCCATGAAAAGAATTTTCCCATGATATCTTCCCCCTGGTCCTGTGACCTAAATGTCCAGTTTAGGGACTTCTATTTGCATGAGACATGCTGCAGGTATGACTAAATATCTTCAATTTTCTGTAATAGGATGAACTAAAACAGGAATGTTCAATCTTGGCCACTTTAAGACTTGTGGACTTCAACTTCCAGAATTCCTCAGCCAGCCAAGCAGGAGACCCTATACCAGCGGTTCTCAACCTGTGGGTCGCGACCCCTTTGGGGGTCGAATGACCATTTCACAGGGGTCGCCGCGCGTGTTAGCCCGCCATCTTGGTGCCACCGTCACTTGCAGGGGTCGCCGGACAGCCGGTAGCTACAGAAGCGGGAGACTTCGCCCACCCGCCCGGACGCCGCCATTTGGGTTCTTTTACCCTCTGCGCATGCGCAGAACGCTTTGTGCATGTGCAGAGGGTAAAAGAACCCAGGGGGGGTCGCGGGGGGGGGGGTGAGGGCACGGCGGCGGGGGGTGGTGTCGCGGGGGGGTCGCGGCATTAGAAAGGTTGAGAACCACTGCCCTATACCATTTCAGACCAATACTTGTCCAATCTCTTTTTGAAAACCTGTGTCCCAAGGTCACGTGATCCCCTTTTGCAACTTTCTGACAAGCAAAGTCAATGGGGAAGCCGGATTCACTTAACAACCGGATGACTAACTTATCAACTGCAGTGATTTGCTTAACCACTGAGGCAAGAAAAGTCGTAGAAATGGGGCACAATTCACTTCACAAATGCCTCACTTAACAACAGAAATTTGGGGCTCAGTTGTGATCATAAGTCAAGGACTACCTTTACTGTGCTCTTATCGTATCGTTCAAAAAGTGAAAATGTGGCTTTGGGAACATCTGGGCTGCCCACAAAGTTAGAAATCCATGCTTGCTTCCAAATAATTGTCGCTATAATTACACTTGGAGGATTTTCAGACTCAATCCGAGGTATGCTTTATGGAAGAAGGATTCACAAAATTGGAAAAGTTTGCTGGCAAGAAAGACGTCAAAGTTTGCGCTCTTGTGATCATCCCACCCGCCTGGGCAAAACTGAATGGCAACCTCACTTCCTGTGACGGATTGAAACGACAGCGGTGGAAATTTTGTGCCTTTGGATCCTTTTTGGCTCCCTGAAGTCCTCAGGAGCCCAAAATTTTAAAAGCAGAGGCTGTAATTTCCCCCCCCTCCTGCCCAAGACGCAGCGTGGCCCCGACGGTTCTTTCAATGGCAGTGATTTCCTTGGCAAGGAGCCTCTTGGAGCCAGCTGTGAAAATGCATATCGACACACGCACAAAAAACCCACACCCTTGTGTTCAGACCACGTTGTGATAATGTCCAGACTGATCTTTTCCCTGTCTTTTGTCTGCCCCCATTTTGCTTCCTCCCTGATGTGTGTCTCAGAAGGGTTGGGATGACTTAGAAGAACAAACCCAAAATCATAACTTTGGGGATGAAACACATCATTGATGGGGTTTTTTTTGGGGGGGGGGAATGGATGAATGAATGAATCACTTTGGGTGGGTGATTAAGGCAATTCAGAGGGACATTTCAATGGGAATCAGAAGGTTACCTTCTAAGGCTACCTGGCCATCTGTTTCTATCGGTTCTGAATTCCAGTGACTTCTCTTTACCTGGAGCCAGGGAACCTTGCTTTAACATGATGCAATGCACTGTCACCTTGGTAAAGGTGGGAGGTGACTGAAACTGGGCACAAGAAAACAGGGGAAAGAACAGGAAGGGGGGGGAGTGAAATTGTGTTTAACAACTGCATTCAGAATAACAGAGTTGGAAGGGACCTTGGAGGTCATCTAGTCCAACCCCCGGCTCAAGCAAGGGACCTTATACCATTCCAGACAAGTGACGGTCCAGTCTCTTTTTGAAAATCTCCAGCGATGGAGCATCCAGAACTTCTGAGGGCAGGACAAGAAGCAATGGATGGAAACTAATGAAGGAGGGAAGCAACCTGGAATTAAGGAGAAATTTCCTGACAGTGAGAACAATGAATCGGTGGAACCACTTGCCTCCAGAAGTTGTGAATGCTCCAACACTGGAAGATTTTAAGAAGAGGTTGGACAACCATTTGTCTGAAGTGGTATAGGGCAGGGGTGTCAAACTCAAGGCCCGGGGGCCGGATCCAGCCCACGGGGTGCTTAGCTCTGGTCCACGGGGCCGCCCTGGAAACAGCAAAGGACCGGCCCGCAGTGCCTCTGCCAGCAAAAACGGAGCTTGGGAGGGCTGAGTGAGGCCCTCTCGAGCGCTGTTTTCCCTGGCAGAGGGTTGCAGGAGGCCGTCACAGCCGAAATGGAGCTTGGGAGCCCGTTTTCGCTGGTAGAGTGCTCATGTCGTCACAGGCACCACTGACACGAGTGATGTCGAGCTGGCCACACCCACCCTGGCCACGCCCACCCCAGCCCCTCGAGGTTAAACACAACCCTGATGCGGCCCTCAATGAAATTGAGTTTGACACCCCTGGTCTAAGTCATTAATCTAATTTAATCCAATTTGT